>PVLA01017910.1:0-15935 GCA_004027455.1 Hydrochoerus hydrochaeris | reverse complement strand
CATCCTCAGAGCAGTTTCATGGGATTTGCTTGGACTGGGCCAAGCCCCTGGCCAGGACCCAATGAGCCATCCCAAATCAATTCCCTGTGCCTAGCAAGTACTGATTGGGTGAAGGCACCTAAAGTTTGGCTGGCCCGGTGGGGAGGGGCCGGGATATGTGGTTGCTGCTTACACCTCAGTGACAAGAACAGGCAGGAGAGGGCAGAGGTCCCTCACCAGCGTGCTTTGGAGGAAACATGGTCAACAGGGAAGGGGGCTGGGACCTGCACTGTACACTTGTGTGGAGGAGGCCAGGACCATGACAGGAGAGAGAGGCAAGAAGAGACCCCCCAGCCAAGAACCCTGAGAGCACTGATCCAGGAGAGGAAAAAACAAGGGAGACTGAGGGTGGCAAACATGCAACTTCAGACACGGCTTCAATAGACATTAAGAGATATCTTCTGGACCTTGTACAAGAGCTCAAAACTGAAATATTAAATCAGGTAAAGAAAGATATGAGTAGAATAATAAAAGAAATGCTAAGCATCTCTCAGGAAGACATAGATGGAAGAAGGGAGGAACACAAAAAAAGGAGAGAAACATTCAATAAAGAATATAAAGAAAACATAGAATACATGAAGCAGATTCAAAGAGATTACCAGGAAACTGAAAACTCCACTGAAAGCTGGCAAAACTCCTTAAAAGAAACTAAGGATAGACTATCAAAACTTGAAGACAAGTTTGCAATGTATGATCATGAAAGGAAAGATCTCTTAAAAATAACAAGGAAACTGGCAGTAACAATACAAAAGCTAGACGACGACAAGAGAATCTCTGATTTAAGAATAAGAAATGTAAACAAAGAAGCAGGAATACAAACAGGCAAATTACAAAGGCTCTTCACAGAAATAATTAAGGAAAACTTCCCAAGCATGGGAAAAAAATCACATTTGGTTATGTGAGGCATACAGAACTCTAGCCACCTACAACCAAAACAGAGCTACACCCAGACATATAATAATCAAGATACCAGAAATTCAATATGAAAACAGAATATTAAAAGCCATCAGAAAAAAGAAACAGATTACCTATAAATGTAAGCCCATCAAGATCACAGCAGACTTCTTGACACAGACCATCAGATCAAGAAGAGCTTGGAGCAAAGTCTTCCAAGCCCTGAAAAAAAAATAACCTCCAGCCCAGATTGATGTACCCTGCAAAACTGTCACTAGAAATTAATGGAGAAACAAGATGCTTCCATGACAAAGAGGAACTGGGGGAGTTTGTGACCACCAATCCAACCCTACAGAGAATACTGAAGGACATTCCAGAGAGAGAGAAAAAAAATACCAGGATTTTAGGAACAGTGGCAGAAAGGCCTCAATGAGTGAGGCAGGCAGTAGAATGAAGGAGAAAACTAGACAAACAAAGGCAGAAAAATAGCATAGCAGAAATGAGGCAGAGAAGGATGGCTAGAATCTCTAACATAGATGGCCTTGATACACTATATTGTTAATAGTGAACCAGGATTTAAAACCCACATTACTCACACTACTCTGCTTAGATGTATTATATTTTGTTCCAGTCATTCTACCTGTACTAGATTTGAGGGCACAGACAGTAATCCTAAAAATAACAGGATACAGTATGGTAATCATCCTTAATTTCCTATTAACTTAATCTAAAGCTCTATAAAACCTACACTGTTTTACCATGACTGATCTTAATCAAATCTGGTTTATTAGATTGCTGTTTTGCATTGATAGATTTTATTCAAAGCTTTTATGATTGATAGTATCAAGTCTGAGAATATAGGCAACTGCACTGAAGAAGACAAGATTTACTAGAATATGCACTCTAGTTTGACTATTACCTGCCTTTGAAGTTTTATACTGTCTACAATGTTTTATTTTTACTAATATTGTTATCTGCTGCTATATTCAATTATACTGCTACATTCATTTGTGCCTGATGATATAGACAACTCTATCAAGATAATAAGAAACAACACACCAATCATTGTAGATCACCTTGTACTGTGGTTTTATATGACTTTTTGATTTCATGTTTTTATACGAATTTGTTTTGTTTTGTCTTGCTAAGTTTTGTTTTTCCCCCTAATACAGAAAGGATAGAAATACATGTAGAGATTCATGCTGCATAGCTGTTTATGTTCTCACTGTTTGACTATCTACTTTGTATGCTTTAATTTTGTAACTTGAACAACTATTTCTAAGAGGACAATATGTAATTTATCAACTAGTGATTTCTTATCTTTTTTTGAAATTCTGTATTATCTCTACCCTTTACATGCTTTTGTTTCTCTTTAAATAAAAAAACAATTTTTAAAGTAACACACCAGAAATCTCTGAAAAGATAGTGAGTGAAATAAAAAACCAACTCCAGGAGCCTATAGGGGAAATCAAATTAGAATTACTCTCCCATGTAAAGACAGAAATAACAACCTTAGTAAAGGAGTTGCTCAGCACAGCTAAAGAAGAAATAGAGAAAAAAGTAGAAGATCATGGGAAACTGATTGAAACCTTGAATGAACAATATAGAAAACATGCAGAATTCATGAAACAAACTCAAAGAGACATCCAAGAAACAAAAAATTCTATTGAAAGCTGGTAAAATCATTTAAATGAAGCTGAGGATAAGATTTCAGACCTTGAGGACAGGATTGCAATTAGTGATCATGAAAGGACAGAACTTTTAAAAAATAACAAAGCTGCATGAAGTGAAAATCCAGCAGCTTCAAGATGATGTCAAGAGAAAAAATGTAAGATTAATAGGCATCAGTGAAGAGGCAGGAGTCAATGCAAATGACATAGCCCAAATATTCCCAGAATAGAAGAAAATTTCCCAAACATGGGGAAAAAAGCTGATATGCAGATAAGAGAGACATATAGATGCCAAACAGTCACAACCAACATAAATCTACACCCAGACATATATAATAATTATGGTCTCAGACATACAGTATAAAAACAGAATACTAAAAGCTGTTAGAGAAAAGACACAACTCACTTATCAAGGAAAGCCCATTAGAATCACAGCAGACTTTTCAGCACAAACACTCAAGTCAAGACGAGCTTGGACTAAGGTATTTCAAGCCCTGAAAGAAAACCACTTTCAACCCAGACTGATGTACAAAGAAACATGATCCCACAATATGCTGTATACAAGAAACACATCTGAATCAAAAGCGAACTCATAGTCAAAGGATGGAAACTCATAGTCAAAGGATGGAAAATAACATGTTGTATTCCATGCAACAGGAACCTAGGAAAAAGCAGGGGTAACTGTTCTATTTGAAGACAATGTAAACTTCAAACTTAAAATGATTAAAAGAGATAAAGAAGGTCACTACATACTTGTTAGTGGAAATATTCAAGAGGAAGAACAATTATAAATATATATGCACCAAATGCAGGAGCACACAACTATATAAGACAGATATTAACGGACATGAAAAACTAAATACAGAAGAACACAGTTATAGCAGTGTTGGGTTCAGGGTTGTGCAGAGAACAGTAGAACAAGGATATGGAGTTCATAATATTATTTTTATGATGGTCTCCCAGTGTTACACAAGAAAATGCAGGAAATCTATCCATATCACTAAAGACATAGAATATTTAGCCAAGGGCCTGAATCCCATAACAATGTCCCACACGAGTCCAGATGAAGACCCAGAGCTCATGACAATGCCTCCCATGAGTCCAGCTGGAGGTCTAGAGCCCACAAGAAAGACTCATGCCAGTCTCTTTTACGGATCCATGTTGGGAAGACCCAAAGGTCAGCAGTGGAAGCCAGAAAGTCGATTCCAGAGGGGTGAAGGAGCTGTGTTGATAGGTTGAGGGTTCTACACTGGAGCCAAGAAGTCACACTCACAACAAACACCAGGGCTGTCCTGAAAAGCACCACAGCCATCCTCAGTGACACGGAGGCCGCGAGCTCCTCTGATGACAAGCACAGTTGAGTACATGCCAGGAAGCCAGCATGATGAATTCATCCTGGAGACCAAGAAGCACACAACTTCCTCTCCAGAGCCAGGAAGCAGTGCTCGATGTGAGGACCAGAGCTTCTCCAGTAGAACCAATGCTCAAACAGCAACTCATACAAGAACCCACAACGCCTCAACACCTACCATGAATAGCTTCTCCTTCTCCACATCTCCATTATAATGGCAAATTTCCTCAGGTGAAACATCTATGCCCAGCACCATGCTGATGTAATCCAGCTGGCATTAAGTTGACCACCAGTTTTCAATCCATAACAATGCTTAATAGCCCTCTTTTCTGCCAGATTTGAAATAGTTTTAGAGTATAGGTAAGTGACCATCAGAACACTGGGTTGATTGTCCAATGCCTCTGTATATTAGGAAATACAATCTAGACATGGAAATCACTACAGAGTGGTTTGTAAACCTATTCTGAAATAAATTTACTACTCCAAATACTGGTTACATTGAGCTTTTCATGCAGCAGTGAGGCTTTTGCACTGTGCAGTAAGCTTTCTGCCAAAGAAAAAAGCAAAGAATTCTTCATACCATGCCCAAGTCTTCCTCTGAAATCCACCATCAGGTTATTTACCACATCTACTCTTGGAAGGTTTGTCAGTCAGATTAATGTGAATTAGGTGGCTGTAATGAATAACGCAAGAATCTTTATGGCCTACCAAAGCAATGCTTTACTTCTTGCTCAGAAAAAACTAACTATTGTTAATCCATGGACTTTTCTCAGGGACTTTATTCCTGGTTCCATTGCTGGCTGAGGATCCTCTGTGGGTCATACTGTCCTTATGGTTAGAAAGGCAGGTAAATGGCAAATCTGTTTCTTACACTGGGAAGCTGAACAAGTCACACCTACTTATATTCTAGTGGATAAAATTGTACACAGTCAAGTGTGATCTGAATAAATATTGCAGCCTAAGAAAGAATGAATAAGTGAGAAAGTAAAGCAAGAGATGCCTCTAGTATTAGTTTCCCACTGAGAAGAAAATGGGCCAATAAATGATCTGGTCTCAAGACAGTAGTGATCAATTTTGTATGCATATGGGTGTGTGTGGAAAGGAGTGATTATAAAACAAGATAAGATTAATATTCTAGACAACATAGTATGTGGAAAGAGTGGTAAAATGAAACTTTTAAAGAGAAAGAAGTATTAGCATTGTTAAATTTCAAATGCAGGTTAAAAGTTAAATAATAAAAATTAACATTATATAAATAAACAGTAATAAATTAAATTATAGCAAATAGTGTAGTGGTGGTAGATAAAAGAAGCAAAGAAAATGGAGCTTAATTCAAAGCACAAATGAGATGACCAAAATAAGTGCAAGTATACTAGTAAACATGGTATGTGTAAATGAACCAAGCTAAGCAATTAAAATCCATTGATAGCCATAATTACAGAATTATCTACTATCCCATCTATGCACTCTTTTATTTAAAAAAGAACATGGGAAGTTTGAAAGACATAAACAAAAGGAAAACCAATGCCAAGCAGATGTTTGCTGGAGTAGAAACAGGAAGCCATGCTAGTAGCAGACAAAATAGACTTTAAGACCCAAATTACTAATAAGGTTAAAGAGAAGTATGCACTAGAACGATGCATTCTGAAATTGTGCACATCAAACATAATCACAGAACATTTAAAAGAAAAGTTGACAGAATGGCCAAGAGAAAGTGGCAAATCTACAATGAACATGGGATATTTTACCACGTGTCTCTTATGATTTTTCAATAAACCAGATAGCATATTAGTATAGAGATCAAAGATTTGAATACAATGGGGATTACATTTATTCCAAAAACATTTATTTGAAATCTCATTTCCAGCAGTTAAAGAATGCATATTTGTCTTCTGCACATATGGAACAGTCAGAAAACTGATCACATATTAGACTAAAAAGCAATTCTCAATAGATTTCAATACACCAGTGTTACATTAATACTGTGTATCATTGAATTAATGTTTCAGTGTATTAGATTATACACTCTAAATATTCTCATAATGTAAAAGGGATAGAAATCACCTGCAAAAGAAACTTAATAATGCATACCCAAGTAATTAAAATCTTTCTAAATAATTTATGGTTCAAAGAATAAATCATAATGGTCATTTTTAAATATTCAAAGCTCAACAAATCATCAGATTCAGCCTTCACAAGTTTCCTTTTGCTGCTATAATACCAAAGCCCTAATGGAAGAAAACAACACAAATTTATTATCTTACTGCTCTTATCTCACTGTGTCAGAAGGTTGAAATGGGTGGGGTTTGCTGGGGTAAAGTTAAGAGATCAGCAGGGCTTTGATTCTTTCTGGAGGCTGTAGGTCCAGGAGTAATGCATTTTTTGTCCTTTCTAGGAGAGAATTGAGTTTTGTTTCATTTTGTTTTGTTTTCCATTTCCTTTTCCAGGTTCTCAAGGTTCTCTGTGTTCCTTGGCTCATGGCCCTAAGGGCTTCACCGTAAAAGATAGCAATGGCCTCAAGAGACTTTCTTATATTCCTTCCTTTGACTCTCACTTCTCTCTTGCTGATAGGTATCCTTGAAATTATAATGGGTCTTTTCACTTTGTTGGAAAAGAAAACCCACAGAATGGGAAAGAATTTTAGGCAACAACCCCTCAGACAAAGGACTTATATCCAGAACATATAAAGGACTGAAAAACATCAAACCCTCAAATTCAAAGACCCTTTCCAAAAATGGACGTCTGAGATGAACATACAGTTCTCAGATGAAGATAGACAAATGGCAAATAAATACATGAAGAAAGATCACCATCACTGGTCATTCAAGAGATGCAAATTAAAATGGCTTTGAGATTTCATCTCACTGCAGAAAGAATAGTTGCCATCAAGAAATGAACTGATAACAAATGTTGGCGAGGCTTCAGGGAAAAAGGAACACTGTTCCACTGTTGGTGGGACAGTGCAGACTGGTGCAACCACTGAGAAAATCAGTATGGAGATTCTTCAATAAACTAGGATTGGAAGTTCCATTCAACCCAGCTATTCCCCTCCTGGGTATTTTCCCAGAAAAATTGAAAAGGTCATATCACAGTGATACATGTGCACCCATGTTCATAACAGCACAATTTGTAATAGCTAAATCTTGGAAACAACCAAGATGCCCACCAACTGTAGAGTGGATAACAAGACGTGGTATTTTTTTTATTCAATGGAATATTACTCAACTATAAAAAAGGATGATCTTGAGGCCTTCTTAGAAAATGGAGGCAACTTGAGGCTATCCTCATTAGTGAAGTATATAAGAACCATATTTATAAGTATCACATTGTGTCTCTAGTGTAAAAAGTGATAAGAAATGTAGGAGTAATAAAACCCAAAATATGTAATTGCCATTGTAAAAAAGAGAGGAAAAGATAATCTAAAGGATATAACTGCATGTATGTTTAAGTGTGTAAGATTGATAACTATATTACTAAGTTTTTGTTGGATAGGTGAACAAAACTGTTTGAAGTCCCACTGTTTGAATGTCCACTTTGTATGCTTTACTTTTGTAACTTGAACAACTACCTCTAAGAGGACAATATGTAATTATCAACTAGTGATTTTTTTACTGTTTATTTTTTTTGAAATTAGGTAGTATTTCTACCCTCTTTCTGTCTTTATTTTTAAACAAAAAATTATAATTGGTCTAACTGAGTAGTCTATCAATATTCTTGTCATCCCTAGCTCACTTTATTAGCAAATTTTGTCACATCTGGAGCCTAGATTGCCCTTTGCTCTGTGTATAATACATATCTGCATAAATTCTAGGAACTGGAATGTAAATCTTGTTTGTGTGTGGAGATGGATGGGTGTTATTCTGCCTACAACACAGTCAAATCATTATTTTAAGGGAAAAATCACAGATTTAAACACTTTCCAAAAGTAAAGCAAGGCTTTGAGATAAGCATCCACCTTAAGAAGACAGAAAATGAAAACATTAAGCAAAGGAAGATGGAATGAAATATTTATGGCAAGGGAAAATTAATGACCCAGAAGTGACGAGGATCACAAAAGCCAGAGCTACTTCTTTTGCAAATTCATAAAAGTTAAATCGTTTCTTACAATTTCATTTTAGAAAAAGGACTACTCAAACAATATTAAGAATGATGACACAAATAGATGACCATATTGCTAAATCTTTGTTGGATCTTTGAGCAAAACTGTTTGTAGTCTGACTGTTTGAATATTTACTATGTACCCTTTAACTTTGTAACTTGAACAACTACATCCAGGATAACAGTATGTAATTTATAAATTACTGATTTCTTAGTGGGGCTTTTTCTCATTCTCTTTTTTCTTTCTTTCTTTTAGAATTATGTATTGTTGCTACCCTTTTTTCTGGTTTTTTTTTCTTCTCTTTAAAATTTTTAAAATGTATAATTGCTATTGTAAAAAAAGAGGAAATAGGAAGCGCTATAAAAGATATAGCTGCATGTATGTTTAGGTGTGTGGGATTGATGACCATATTTCTAGGTTCTTGTTGGATTCTTGAACAGATCTGTTTGCACTCTCACTGCTTTAGTGTCCACTTTGTGTGCTTTAATCCTGTAACTTGAATAACTATTTCTAAAAGAACAATATGTAATGTATCAACTAGTGATTTCTTACTACTTATCTTCTTTTCTTGAAATTCTGTAATATTTCTACCTTTTTCCTGTTTTTTTCTCTTTAAATAAAAAATATGAAAAAAAGAATGATGACACTAATAATATTACTAAGGCCAATATTAAGAAAGACACAGGTAAGACTGAGAAGATTTAAGAAATAGTTTATAATGAAGATTTTAAATATTACCTTGAAAATTAACATTTTTTTATAAAAGATGTATGCTATCAAAGCCTACTCAAAATATGTTTTAAAACATTTAACCTATGTCATAGGTTATAGGTCTTTAAAAAGTAGAACTGGTATCAATAAATTTACCACTTTCATGAATATACTGTAATATTCTAGGCCCATAGGGTATTTTAAAACAAGTTCTACTAAATCTTCAATGAGCAGACATTTTCAATTTTCATAAACCTTTATAGAGAATTGAAAAATAGGTAATATCCTTCACATTCATTTATTATGGTAGCATATTTTGTTACCCAGCTTGAAAGTTCTTTAGAAAAAATGTGAAATTTAGAGTAGAGTTTACTTTCTTTCCCTAGCATAGATATGAAAATAGGAAATAAAATACTATCTGATTAAATGAAGTAAATTTAAGTGTAACTTTAAGATAATTGTTTTTCAAAGTTTGTTTCTCCTAGAAAACCATAATATTGTAATCTCTATTATGTTATTACATCAACAGATTAGAAAGAAAAATGTAACATTTCCAAGATGGAAATTAACCAGTAGGTTTCAGTTTAGCTCCGAGCTGTCCTCCCAGTGTCATGTGTTCAGAGGTGGGTCTTTGGAAGGTGACAGGGACATAGGAATGCTATACTCGTGAGGGGATTCACCCGTGGATGGGTTCCTATGTGAGTGCACTCTCAGGAGGTGGGGCCCAGCTGTGGAAGTGGGTCGCTGAGGATGTGGCATTGGAAGGTTTATCTCTTACTACTACTCTTCCTTCTCTCTCTTCCTGGCTGACATAAACTGAACAACTTTCCTCTGCTGGGCCTATCTGTCATGGTATTTTTGAGTTGAAGTCGGTTAGCCGTGGACTGAAAGCTCTGAAACCATGAGCTAAAAGGAATTTTTTCTCATTAAATTGGCTATGTCAGGTACTCTGTCCCAACAATGAAAAATGACTATGACATAGGAGTAGAAGGAGGTTAATTTATCACAACAAATGTGTAATCATTTAAAGACTTGAATAATTCTACAGCTGTGGTGTTGGGTAGCAACAAAAGCACATGTATTATGTTCTAGTACACATCCTCCTGAAAAAATATATCACACAAAAACCAGCACTGCTGCCTTGCCAACATCAGTAGCCTCATCAACCTGGATCATTTACTCCAGTGACTCATTAATTCTCTCTAACAATTATGTCTCAATAACCTCTGCTTTCATGTATGGTGCTAGCTGACAAAGGAACACATGATACCTTTTGAACTGTAGTCTCTCCTAAAATTTCATGACAGATGTCCTTAGCAGCAGGCAAGATCATCTCTTCACCAGTAGTAAAGGCCTTGTCAGCTTTAGCTTTGTGGTTAGAGACTAAGAATGATCTCTGTATAGGCACATTGATGAGGAGTGGCTAACTGCCTCTGTTCTCATGCTCACACTTGATTCCCTCCAAAGTCTTGTCTCTTACTGCAGGGCATTTGGTCTCCATGTGGTAGTGCAGTCTTAAAGGTTTCCTGGCTTTGTTGAGCAGCTCATTGCCATATATTATACAAACTGCTTGGAGAATATGAATCACCTGTTGCAATGAACCTATAATTTAAGGAGGACTCTTGTTATTATTCTTTAATGCAGCTTTCTTTTTCTTGACAGCCTTAGAGTCTTCTGTTGTCTTTTCATTGGGCTTTGCCCCTCTTTTCAAAGAAGTTCTCTATGACATTTGGTTTTACTTATTTTATCGAGGGTTAGCTTGTGGGCTTACCAGAACTGTGACAAAAGCAAGGGTGCAGCATACCAAAGAGGGATGGATGAAAGCTGTAAATAACATAACGGGCAAGTTATGTACTGACTAAAATAAGGGTCAGATTCTGACTTAAAGCCTGCCACCAGGTGTAACTATACCATTGACCTCAGCTCATTTGCAAATGGAGCTGTATTATCACTTGTTACTGCAACTTTTTGTCTCTAAACAATTGATTTATTATAGACTCTATGCAGTCAAATCTTTGTACTAATGTTATTCTGTATTTTTAGCCACTACTCAGTGCTAGCATCACTACCTCAGCTCTACTTCAGATCATCAGGAATTAGATTCTTATAAAGAATGTGCAACCTAGATCCTTCATATGCAGAGTTTACAGTAGAGTTCATACTTCTATGATAATTGTTATGATCTAGGTCTAAAGTGTGATCCAAAAACTGAAGTGTTCAGAAGTGTTCAAAAATGAACTTATGTGTCCCAAAGTTCAGAAGTTTTTAGAAGATGATTGAACTATGGGACCATGGTAGTTATTAGTGGGGTAAGCCAGGAAGATGAAAAATACAGGAATGGCAGAAATAATGTTGACAGGGCCTGTTCTTAGAGTCTTGGGAGTGACTATAAAGTATCACTAAGACTGGAGGATGGATATACATGTGGATGGAGATAAGTCACCATTAGTGTAATTATCTCATTTTCTCAGAAATCAAAGAAAGTAATGTGATGGGCAACATTTATTGTGAGATTAAAAATAAGCACTATGTCTGAGGTTATACCCCTGGAATATTCTGGGAATCAGTGCCAGGCTTCTGAGTGCATGAATTATCATAATAGGAGTGGAGCTGTCTAGATAAATATTAAAGTTATTCCCAAGGATAATGCACCCAGTAGTGACTGATTCTGAGTAGAATGAAGTGTTGATAATTTAAGTTGTCCTCTTATTAACCCTCTTTGACTCATGTAGGACTCAGGTGAAACTCATTGCAAGATGCATCAGTGTCAGTGAAAGGACTAATCCATGAGAGAATATTTACAAATGGTTTTCTATAAAGTAGAGAGTTTCATCATGAACTTGCAGGTGCCACCTCAGCAGAATGTACTAACTCCAACTTTAATACCAATAGCATTAAAGAGGACTTAGCTGCCCTAAGGCTGAGCACTGGCCACATTGCTGCTCCCTGAAATCTCCATCAACATGACACCATCATCTTGAATAGTGCATGATAACAATTAAATATCCTAACACAAACTTTCATCTTTCTGCAACTGTCATTCCATGATTAACAAAGACTTTACAAGAATGTAGCAGAGAAGTAATATTCAGGCACAAAATTAACTTTGGCCCCTCTGTGTATACTAGAAGCAATGCCCTAATTTAAGCATGGGAAAATAAATAGCTGCACAAAAAGCTACGCATAGCATTACTGTGAGACCCAGCAATTCCTTCATAGGTGTATATGCAAAATGGCTGGAAATAAGAACCCAGCAAGTGCTTTTATGCTAATGTTCATTGCAGCATTATTCATAACAGTTAAAAGCTAGAAAAAAACTCATGTCCATTTATGTCATTGGATGAGTGAATCATCAAAACGTGGTATCTACATACAATGTATTCTGTCTTAAAAAGGGGAAAATGCTAATATACATTTCAACATAGCAGAACTTTGAGAATATAATTGGTGAAATAAGACAGACACAAAAGATGACTATTATAGGTCCCCATTTATATAAAATAACTTGAATAGGTAAATTTACAGAGACTGAAATTAGAGTTTTCCAGGAAAAAGACAAGCAAGTAGAGTTACATTTAATGGGTACAGACTTTGTCTTTGGAGGAATGATAAAGTTTGGAAATAAACAGAGAAGTTTGCTTACACAACTTTGTAAATGCAAATTAATGCCACTGGATTTTGTGCCTGAAATAGTTTAAATGGGAGATTTTATATTGTATATTTTAGTTTATGCGCTGCCAAAGTGAGCACTTAAATTGTATATTTTAGCACAGTAAGAAAGTGAAGACAAATAAAGAATATTTAACTATAAGGAGTGAAACTAATCATGGTTTTTGTCTTATCTCTAGAAAATTATATTTTAATTAGTAAATTGTAGAATATTAGGAACATGATATGCTATTAACATTTTACTAAATATGTGATTTTTCACTTTTGCCCTTTCATCCTGTTACCCACAATTGTGGGCTTCTTTACAGAGGCAGAAATCTTGTGGCATGGCTTTTTCAAAACATGGTTCAGTGTTTTAATAAAGTCACTGGAACACATTCATTTTAAGCTACTGTGCTTTTATTTATAATGTTTTATTTAAAGTCATCATGAAAGTGTAGTGACAAGCCACGATTTACAGAAGCTGCTGAGGGGATTAGCACAGCATATACCTAATACCAGGATGCGACCCAAGATGCTATTCTTACCTATTCAGTATTGCCCAGGTCTTGAAAATCCCCTTTAGCATCCTATCTTAATAGCAAACATTCAGAGCAGTGAATTTCTTGTGAAAATGATTCCCTTTATATTTCCTTGAATAGTAACAGGAAAATCAAGTCCTGTCCTTTCTTGAGGAGGCAAAGGAAGAATGTACTTGCAGGTGAAATAACTTGGCTTCTTTCTGTTGAAATTGCTTTCTGTGTGCTAAGCAGCATATGTAAATAGCAGATTGAAACTTGCTCACAGGGAATTTTCTGTTCCTGAGAACATCTGTTATAGTTGACAGATGCCCCAGTGCCAACTATTTGCTTTAAGGAGTGAGACTACATGGAAAGTAGAAACTCCCAGTGCTTTGTCTTCCTTTTGGAACCAAAACACCATGAACTCAACAACTAGGTTTGAACTGAATATGCCATAAATTATATTTGCACTGCGTGGATGTAAAGATATGTGTGATTTTAATGAGTCAAATATCACATTCCCCACTCCCTGATTCAAGAGAGACAGGAGGTCTGGTTGGCTTAATGTCACATTTGAGTTCATAACATTTCAAAATATTTCCCATTTTTCTCTAGCATATCAGAAGGAAGAAACAGAATATCAAAAAAAGTAAGATGTTTAAGCCTAGTCACAAAGACAATAGCACAATGATAAATGCATATGCAAAAACCATAAACTGCAAAATGACTCAAAAGGAGCAGCCGATAACAAACACATATTAGACACTGTTTCATTTCACTGGTATTGAATACAAATTAAAACAAATTTACCAGGCATGCAATTTTAAATGTGCTATGTTACCAGAAGCTAGCAACAGTGTATTAAATCCATAATATTGCTGCATTCACTATAAAGTAGGCATTTTGGAAAGAGTTGGCCTATCAAGACATTAATATGTTGGCTGATCCCTCTTGAGGCAAGTGCTAATTAATTCTGTAATGATAAAGGAGTATAAGCTATCAACTTCTTCCAAAGAATCCAATCCCGAAGAACCTGGAAAAGCAAAAGAGAAACGTGGATGAAAACAAACAAACAAACAAACACCACCCCAAATCAAAGCAATTTGGTTAGAGAGTAGGGAGTAATGACAGAGAGTAGGGAGTTTTTTCAGAAGTTTTCCAGTGGAGGGAGAGTAGCTGAAAGGGAAGAAGGGAGGTTAAAGTAGTAGTGAGAAGGCACTTTTTATTCTTAACCTTCTATTGAACAACACAAACATAAATCATACAGATTCTAAGTGTGCAGCTCATCTAATGATCAGAATGGAAAGTACTGCACTTGGAGAACAAGACTATCTCCTGCATTCTGAAGGTGAACATTCCCATATCCAGAAGTATCCCTCTTGCCCCAGAGAAGACTATTGATTGCTTTTGGCTGGTTTTGAAATATATCCACATCTATATCGACATCATCTACATCTACATCTACATTTACATCTACATCATCTACATCTACTTCTACATCTACACTTATATGTTATGGAGAACTATTTAAAATGAATATCATAAACATATACATATTATACATTTAAAAAACATAATTAAACACATCAACTGATATAATTGCAAGAAAAATGTATGTCACAATAGTAATTGCATTGGGTATTTTAATGCACTCTCATGAGCTGAAAATGCCAGCAGATAAAATATAAGAAGCAATGGAAGACTAGCAGGTTAATTTATTAATAAGATTAAAACTACTAGTATGGTTAACTGGTTATATATATGGGAAATTCTACGTGTAACAGAGAACAAATATTCTAGCAAGATTAGACTATTAACAAAAACAGATTCCATGATAAGCCACAAAGAAGTCTCAGGGTTAAAAGATCAATAACAGAGCTTATGCTGTTCTGCAAATTAATGTGAACTTACATTTTATAGCAACAGGATAATAAAATTATCTCATAGGTCTGTAATGTATTATTAACTCACATGTTGAAAATTTTTCTAAATGAAAGTTTGGAAACATAAAATTACTGATAAAAGGAACACTACAGACCAATTTAGCTGTGAGACACAGCTAAAACAAGAAATCAATATTTAGTTCTAATCAAAATTTGGGTTTATAAATGTTCTCTAAATGAAAAATAATCATATTATAAGGGAAACACATTAAAGCCTTTAGAATATGTCCTATGGACAGAAACAAGAAAAAAGAAAAAATATATAATTTGCTCCACAAAAATCAACTAATTTAATTAAATGAATTATAAGGAAAATATATGCCATAAGTAATTCAGAAGAAAACATATGAGTTCAAATGCAGTTACTGCAGTATTATCTGGAGTAAAGACACACTGTCACCCATTTCAAAGTCCAAAACCAGAAGAATAAGTGAGTTAACACAGCAATATATTATGCGGGCCTGACCATAATTAGGAATATTACATCCATGAATCTGTGAATGCATTTTTTAAAAGAAACAGCTTTTTGTGCAAAATAAGTGTTTTAGAAAATACATTTAATGTGTTTTACAATGTTAGAGACCTGAATTCCATATAAACTAGATCATATAACTATGAATAAGAGTGAGGGTGCAATCATTCTGGATAAGGATAAAGCATTATGTTACTGTGAGGTTAGCATATAACTCGGTAAAACCTTTTAGAGTCTTTAAATATTTTTCGATATTGTTTTGAAAAGAGAAATTTAGGAGTAGCTAAAGATGGCCTATCAGTGAGCAACAAAATACAAAGCCTCCTGGGTGAAACAACTCAAATGCCAGAATAAAATATCCTGGAGAGATCCAGACAGAGGGAGATGGATCCTCTTGACACAGGAAGAAATTAAAATGTAAAAAAGCTCGCCAAACATGCAGTCTCAGGGCTACAATTAGAACAGCTAAAATTAGGCATTTTCACTGTGACCCACCCACCAAGTTTGCGACGGCCTGAATTGGCAAATTCGCGCCGGCCAGCAGAACCACCCAAACTTGTTCTTCCCACCACTCACAGGAGCCACAG
>PVLA01017909.1:0-15946 GCA_004027455.1 Hydrochoerus hydrochaeris | reverse complement strand
AGCCTGATAGGAGTGGCCTGAGGTAACAGTTCTATAACCAAGGGTACTTGGTTTATGGCCAGTCCCGGGGGATTGTTTTCAGCCCAGACCTCAGGGATCACTTTTTGCCACTTAGCTAGTAGCTCCCCATTAATTGGAGCTGGCATCTCGTCTTTCATTAAAAAATGTCCTTCGCCCTCTGGGTAGAGGGCCATTACCCGGATTGCCCTTGACATGGGAAGATCTGTGCCTAATTTTAATTTGGGCTTATCTGCCTGAAAATCAATTTGCACTTTTAGTTTGTGGAGTAGGTCTCTTCCCAGAAGTGGATCTGGGCACTCAGGGACCCACAAGAATTCATGGTGAGTTACCTTGTGACCCGGACGAGCTATACCAGCAACCATTTTTGGGTAGGTCTTTCGCCCCCCTGTAGCTCCAATTACATTTACTTTATCCTCTGAAAGTTTACCCAGGGGAGAAGTCAGAACCGAATACGTGGCTCCCGTATCCACTAGGAAGTCCACAGGTTGCCCCCCCACTTGGAGAGTTATCCGGGGCTCGGGGGGTGGTGGCGAGCCCTGACACCCTCAATTTTGGGACATTAATGTCTTAGCTTAGCGTCGCGCTCTAATTTGTTTTTCAGTTTTGGGCAGTCCTTGCGCCAATGGCCTGTTTCCTTAGAGTAAGCACATTGATTCTTATCTAAAGGGGGACGTTGACTCTTAGTTTCACTTTTTGGTTTTCTTTCATCCTTCTTGGTTTCTCTTTTGCAGAGTAATTCAAGGACTTTAGTCATCTTTTTGTTAGTTGCTTCCTGTAGGTTCTCACGATTTTCAAAGACTTTAAGGGCAATCTCAATCAGCTGGGAGAGAGACATTCCCTCAAATCCCTCTAATTTTTGAAATTTGCACCTGATATCAGGGGCTGACTGTGACACAAAAGCGATGTTAATCGCCCTAGCATTCTCTGGGGCCATCGGATCAATGGGAGTATATAACCGATACGCCTCCAGGAGGCGCTCAAGGAACACAGCTGGCGGTTCCTCTGCCAATTGCCTTACCTCAGTCACCCTTGACAGATTTGTAGGCTTCTTAGCCGCTGCCCAAATGGCATCCAGAAGCCTCTGGCGATATTGCTCTAAAGCCTCCTTACCTCTATCAGTATTGGGGTCCCATTCCGGGTGCGAGGAGGGGAAAACATGTTCTATTCTCTGGAAGTCGGCTGTAGG
This sequence comes from Hydrochoerus hydrochaeris, assembly GCA_004027455.1. Classification (NCBI taxonomy): domain Eukaryota; kingdom Metazoa; phylum Chordata; class Mammalia; order Rodentia; family Hydrochaeridae; genus Hydrochoerus; species Hydrochoerus hydrochaeris. The sequence goes on along the minus strand of PVLA01017909.1, from coordinate 14,739 downwards.
AGTGCCGTCAGGATCTCGGATGCCTTTTTTCCCTTGAGCGAGAATGCGGAAGCGCTCCTCTGCTGTAAAAAGGACTCGAAGTATCTGCTGACAAACGTCCCAGGTGGGATGGTGAGTGACAAAAATAGACTCGAGCAAATTTATAAGGCTATCAGGGTCCTTTGAAAAGGGAGGGTTCTGGCTTTTCCAGTTATACAGATCAGAAGTGGAAAAGGGAGCATAGACAAACATCAAGCCTCCACTGTGCGTTGGCATCTCTCGCAGGGGACAGAGGGAACTGCTTCAGAGGGAGGTCTAGGTTGAAATTCCACATGGTGGTGACCGCGGGTGCGGATCGGACTAGGGGGAGAAGAGGGGGAGGAAGTGGGGGAGAGAGAGACGGAGGAAGTGGAGTCAGGGAGCGGGGTTGGAGAAGACGGTTGGGCTGGGTATGGGGGAGGCGGCAAAGGAGGCGAATACTCATCCAGAAGGGGGTCTTCCTCTGACACGAGGACCGACGGAGGAGCTGTGGGCTTCTGGCTTGATTGTGCTTTCGGCTTTAGCGCCACTATAAGTTTTCCTCCCGGAGGTTTAATCCAAGGAGGGGAATCATTGATAATATCTATCCAAATCTGAATGTAGACAATTTGATCAGGGTGGGACAGGGGTCTGAAGACATATCGGTGGACCGCCTATGCCGTGGTCATATCAAAGGACCCGATTGGGGGCCAGACCCCTTTGGTCCCTGCGGGCCACTCCTGTGAGACAAAGATCATTAGTCTCCCTTTGTAAACATCTTCCCCGTAGCCTGCCGCTCAAAGTGGTCAAGGACCAAGGCTAGAGGAGTAAGCGGTTCCTTTGTTCCCGTCTGTCCCATGGTCTCCTAGGAGCAAGGTTTTGAAGGATGGAAGGGTTAAAAAAAATTAACAAAAAAACACAAGGCGCAGATGTGGACACACAGACACAAACCAGACACACGATAGACTACAGTCAAAAAAATAACTCCTCACCCAAAAGTTTTTTTTTTTTTTGGTAGCAAGAATTTTAACCAGAGGGCTCCAAAGACAAACGGAGTTAGTCAAGACAGCAAGGCAAAACACAAATACAAAGCAAAATGGGCCGTTAGCCCAAACAAATTGTCCTGTCCTTGCTTGTCAGACTCAGCTCCCAAATCGAGGGCGTCCCCTCTATAAGTGATACCTAGGTATGGCACGCCATCAAAACCCTCTGGAAGAAGCAAAATTTTACTCACGTTGTAGGGGTCCAGATGGCCAATTTGGGTCGGTGGGGCTAAGCCTCCATCCCGGACGAGCCCCCAAATGTAATAGGCTAACTAAGAAATAAAAATCCGATCCAATTAATCAAGGGTAAAGGAGTTTTATTGCCAAGCCTGGCGACACAGTCCCCCGATAACCGGTCTAGAGACTGCGCGCCTTACAACTAAGGGAGCTTGTTTTTATAGAGGAGCAACGCAGCTGATTGGTGGGTAGGCTGATAAGAACACGGGGAGTGAGCTGGTTGGTCATTTTAGGGCGATAAAATTTCAAAATTTAGGGCGGCAAGTGAAGCGTCATTTCGGGGAAAAGGAAACTTTTCTAAGAAACAGAAACTCACTCCAGAACTTATCTTGTGGCTAGAACAAGGACTTAAATCTAAAATGGCGGTGTATACGGAACAAGTTAAATCTAAAATGGCGGTGCATACAGAACAAGATGATGGTGAGGGTAGTTAGTGGATGATCTGAGTATTACATTAGTAAGAGGTATAAAGGGATTTATTAGTTTAAAAGTACACAAAGAAAAAAGGTACAGGCCATCAAGGGAGAGGCGCATATTATCCTGAGCAGGGTATATTTATGGAGCTTTGAGGGTATATTTAAAATGGAGGAACTGGGCGGGGTGGTGCACACCTGTAATCCCAGCACTCAGGAGGCTGAGGCAGGAGGATTGCTGCAAGTTTGAGGCCAGCCTAGGTTACAAAGTGAGTTCAAAGTCAGCCTAAATATCATAATGAAATTCTATCTCAAAAAAGCAAGAAATGGCTGGGGATTTAGTTCAGTGGCATAAGTGCCTACAAGTGTGAAGCTGTAAATTCAATCCCTGGTACCAAAAAAAAAAAAAAGCAAGAAAAAAGGGAACCAGGTATGGTGGCTCATGCCTGTAATCCCAGCACTCTGGAGGCTGAAGCAGGAAGATTATTGAGTTTGAGACCAGCCTGGTCTACAAAGTGAGCTAAAGGCCTGCCCGAATTGCATAGAAAAACCCTGTCTCAAAAAGACCAAAAATTAATTAATTAATTAATTAATTTTTAAAAAGATGAATGATGTAGGACATATGTTTGTACCATCAGGCTACCCATCCGGAAGGCTATGCCAGAATGCAAATTTTTACACGTTTGAAGCTGAGATGTGCTGCCTACTAATACTGCTTCTGCCTTGAGACTGGGGGCCTGTGGAAGGAATTTCAGTTTACAAGTGAAAAACATTCTCCGCCCAATTTACATATTTATTCTGTCTCAAGACCTTTAGGACACTTTTTAATTAATTCATTTTCAAAAATTTTTTTGCTTTATGAGACAGGGACTTGCTCTGTAAGACAGGCTGGTTTTAAACTTACGATGTAGCCCAGATTAGCTTGAAACTCATGGTGATCCTCCTGCCTCAGCCTCCCAAGAGCTGGAATCACAAGCATGTGCCACTATGCATGGTTATTTAGAACTCTTTTGAGTAGTTTCCTGGAAGGTAAAAAGGCTTGAGTAACTTTTGTGTCCTAAAGTTTTAGGGTTTTTTTTTAGGTATAATTTAAAAATTCTGACTTTCCTTATCTCCTTTTTACCTATCGTTATTTATTTTTTAAAAATCCTACCTCAGGTTGAATGCAAAATCCACCAACAGAAGAAAAGAAATTGAAGTAAATTTATAGCAGGTACTTTGTAGTGGCTTTTGCTGAAAAACCACTTCACTTGGGATTCCAGGTGCCTGATAGGTAACTAAAAGTGGTACCAATATTTTTTTCTGGCACTGGGAATCGAACCCAGGGAAGCTCTACAGCTACATTCTCAGTCCTTTTTGTTTTTAATTTTGAGACAGGGTGTTACTAAATTGCCCAGAGGTACCTTGAACTTTGATCTTCCTACCTTAGCCTCCCAAACAATAGTACTCCAGGTGTTACCAATTTTTTGGACCCCAAACTGGGTCCCTCTTCCCTCTTGGAATTGTGGAACTGATAACAAGATTGCATGCTGATTGAGCAGCAAACAAGACTTCTTTTCTTTGTGCAGAATGTGAGTATGTTGGGGACCAGCAGGTATAAAATATTTTACCACGCTAAGCTTTGCGACCTGAGTCCCATGGTCTCAAGGCAGGTGTGATCTTGTCTTGGGAACAGAAGTATGCTGAAGGATGTCTTGCTCTCTGGCTACACAGAGAAGGCACATAACTGCAGTGGTCTTAAGACAATAGGGGCTGGGGATTTAGCTCAGTGGCATAAGCGCCTGCCTTGCAAGCACGTGGTTGTGAGTTCGATCCCTGGTACAAATTAAGAAAAAAAAAAGACAACATCTGCTGAGGACCATGTAAAGGACCCAGGCATGGGGCACAGGGGAGAACTTGTTTTCCATTAACTTTTCCCTGTCAACCACAGTCTAAGTTCACCACTGCTACCCTGTGCTCCTGCTTGCTAGTAAAAGAGGGCCGATGGTTGAGATGGGTTCCTCACACAGGTTCCTCCCCTGTACCTTGAATATCATCTTTTGTCTGCTTTATTCCCCATCGTCCCTGCACAGATCTGGTGGTGAGGGTCTGATCAGCCTCCTACAAGAGTATGGGAGATAAAACTAGCAAATTGACTTCTCAATCCATTGCTGGGAAGTTACAGATACTGGGGAAAAGGAATGAATGGGAGAGAAGAGTAGTGAAGGTGAAGCTGGAAGCCAGCAGGACTTGGAAGTAACCATGAGATAAACAAGGAGTGTCACCTGGCAGAGGATCCCCAAGGCTAAAATAAGGAACCTATTCCACCCCTCTGTAGAATAAGTTTGCAGGTTCCCTGACTCCCTTCACAGAAAAAGAATTTTCAGGATGCATCCATAAGAGGCCAGAGAAGGGTTTATTAGACAGAGATTGAGGACATATTGAAGAATGAAGCGCACATGCTCAAAGAAAAGTGAGATGCATTGCAGTTTGGAATTGGAAACATTTATACTTCTCTTGAAGGGGTGGAAAAGCTCAAGAAAAGGTCACCCATCCACCAAAGGGTATTACCCCATTTTACAGGAATAGGCAGGATTTTTAATAGGTAATTAGAACATTCTTTGGGTTCTCTCAACCTGCTCCTTTATCTTAATCAGGCTCCTTCCTGTTCCTTACTTTCTCCATTAAGCCATCGTATGGCCCTCTAATATTCCTAACGGAATTTGGGTTGTAATTGATCTGGCAGGAAAGGAGTCTAAATTTAACCAAAAGAAGGCTGATATGTATCACCTTGGGTAACTTTGGTTGCCTCCTGGAAGTTGTAGTCTGCTTAAAAGTATAATTTTTTACTTATGAGTTCTTTACCTTTTTACTTACCTTTTTTTTTCCTGTCCTATCTCAGGAGGAGGAAAGAAAGCAAACAGAAAAGCAGACTGTGCACTCCCTGCTACAGGGAAGCAGAATCTGAGGAACTGGAATCGAAACCTGCAAATATGAGATGGGCCTTTTGGTTAAGGCTACTGGGAGTGTGAAGTGGCCAGCGCTGCTGTCTTTTCTACAGCTGCTGTCAGTATAGCAGCCATCTACGTTTGTTTCCCACTGAGGCAGGATAAATAAATAAATGGCTTAATTAAAAAAATAAAAGCAATTACCTAATTCTAAAGGAACAGGTTGAAACTTTTTTAAAAAAATTTCAATTGTGAAAGAAAGAAAGAGAGAAAGAAAGAAAGAAAGAAAGAAAGAAAGAAAGAAAGAAAGAAAAAGAAAAATTGGGCATATGCCTGTACAATAACCTAGTACCTTTCTGGGGTGGGCCAACTTTTCCTAGAGTTTCCACCCTGCCCTCCTCAAAAAAAGGCATACATATTCCCTGTTCAAAAGAAAATGCGTCTCATTTGTCTGAGTGCCCACATTCCACCCTTGAGTGCATCCTAAAATCTCTGCCTAATAAACCCTTCCCATGTCTCTTACTGACATGTCCTGAAAATTTTTTCCCACTATTGAAAACAAAAATCAAAAAGCTTACATACCTTGTAGGTTAGGTCCCTTATCTTAGCATCAGGGACCTCCTTAAAGTCAACCTAGTGACTCTATAATGAACATTTATTTTAGCCTTGGAACTGGCCCACACAATTCCCATCATGCATGCACCCGTGTGTGTGTGTGTGTGTGTGTGTGTGTGTGTCACTAGGGATTGCACCCGGGGCATCTGCACTGATCTACATTCCTAGTCTTTTATTTTTTTGTTTGAGACAGGCTCATGCTGAGTTGTTAAATTGCCCAGGCAGGCTTAACTTCTGATCTTTTTGCTTTAGTACAGAGTGCTAAGGTGTGTGCTACCACACCCAGTTGTGATTTCGTTTTGTGTGTGGTAAATAACTCACAATAGTGACAAAGGAGAAAACTATTCATATCTTTTCTGAGAATGAGTAGAGATTTTAAAGAATTTGAGGCACTGCTTCTTTTTCCTCATTTTATGGTTCTTTCTGGTCATTGTCATGGCAATCATTAAGTGTCATGACATGGTGGTATTATAGACAGCGACCTAGATAGAAATACTATAGGCCCTCAGATAGGGCCAGGTCCTCGAGGGAGTCAGTGCAAAGATAAAAACTCATTGCAATTGTGGCCAGAGGCACATCTGTTAGATCCCAGGATAAAGGGCTCAAGGTAAAAACAGAATGATCAGGCCTACATACATCCCCAGGGGATAAGAGAATTGACATCACCTGATCCAATAAAGTCTAGGTAGACATCAGTCACCTCGGTGGGTGACCAAGACCTCTAGATCCATCTCTTCCTAAAAAAGGTCCTTGTTCTTTCCATATACACTTGCTAAGTGACCTGCTTCCCCATTGGGTCAATATTACCTAAATGGCTATATTAATAATCTTATTGACTAATCATAGTTTTAACCCACCTTGTATCCACCTCTTGATTTTGTTCTATAAACCTTCCTCTGTGAAGTGGGATCCTTGGCAACCCACTTTTGGGTCCAGTTGTCTCTTAAAAGCTATCTCTCTCAATAAAGTTTTCCTGCTCTTAACCTCTGTTATTCCTTAGCATTTATTCTTTGATTTTGAGGACATGAACTCGATGTGTCTAACATCTAGCAGAATGAGAATTACATTTATTTCCCCTATATTGGGGGGCGTGTTTAGCATGCGGAGGTCACCTGCTGGCCTTCTGAGATCTAGCCAGTGTTGGCTGGCTCTCCTGAAGAGGAACTTGTGGCCTACAGACAGTCTGTCCTCAAAGATAAACAAGGTCAGACATTCAGCTGCGTCAAGTAGGCATTGTAAGGTTGGGATAGGGTAACAACTGCAGGATCAAAGTGTGACCTCTCTGCCTTGTTCTGACTTGTCCTTTCTCTGAGTCACTATCTTCCGGCAGTCCCCTCAGATTCCAGGAACAAGTTTAATGAATAAACATCTTCTGACAAGAGCCAAAATCAACCCCCAGGCACCTCTGTCTCTCTTATTGCAGACAAAGTCTCCATCTGATATCCATCCTGAGTTAATGAGCAGTCCGACCACCGCCCCATCCAGATTCCAGCTACGCAGTTCCGACTCTCGATCTATAAACCCACGATTCTTTTTTGCCCTTCAGAGAGACAGGCTGTCAGGCACTGGAGTGCTTTTTTTTCTTCCCAATGGGGCCCCATTGAAAATAAAATCTTTCTTTGGTTTCACCACCATTCATTTGTTTAATTACTGTAACTCTTTCCGAGGAGCAGCCAGACCTTGTTAATCGCAACGCCCCCTAGAGTCTGCTCTAGGACTCAGCTACAGCATCAAATAGCAAATAAAACATTAAATAGTTGAATTAAATACAGTCAGGAGACCAGCCATGAAAGAATAGTTTGGTGAGGTGTGGCATTCCTGGAATTGGTCTGAAGCATTAAGATAGTCCCAGCGGGACCCCATAAGTAGAAATGAGCCACGGGGCCACAATGACAGCTCTGTCCCAGTGAGCCAGGCTCAGCACAGCACGCAGCACCCAAGTACCTTGCTCTAGGGAGGGATGGCTGATCTGGCAGTATGGCCCTGAAGAACTGCAATCTTCAAAAACAAAAGGAAAATTATGAGCTAGGCATGGTGGTAAGCACTTATAATCCCAACCCTTAGGAAGCTGAGGCAGGAGGATTGCCACAAATTCAAAATCAGCCTGGGCTACAGAGTTCAACACTCTGTCTCAGAAAAACAGGCTCTTGCTTTATAGGCATTTCCATTCTTTTCACAAATTCTTTTTTCTTATGGTACTGAGGATTGAACAAAGATATGCTCTACCACTAAGCTACTTCTCTAGCCCTTTTATTTTTTTATTTTTTAATTTAAGTTTATTTTTTATTTTTTGTCTTTTTGAGGCAGGGGCTCTCTATGCAGTTCCGGCTGGCCTTGAGTAACCCAGGCTACAAAGTAACCCAGGCTGGTCTTGAATTCGCAACCATCCTCCTGCCTCAACCTCCCAAGTGCTGGGATTACAGGCGTGAGCCACCACGCCCGGCTGCCCTTTTTATTTTATTTTATATTTTATTTTGAGATAGGGTCTTGCTAAGTTGCTAAACTACCCAGACTGGGTTTGAACGCGCAATCCTACCACCTCATTCTCTCAGTGCTACAATTACAGGCATGTACTGCCATGCCCAGCCTCCTTTATATTCAGTCAGTCATACAGTCCCTGCTCCTTCCCAACATTCAGTAGCCCATATACACTCACTCTCCCTAACCTTCCTAGGGACACCAGCTCAGAGTGGTATCCATCTCTGTCTGAACTGCAATTTCTAAGACCCCCAACTTTTTACTTTTGTGACTCCCGAGTGTGGAACCATCAATAAACCTTAAATCCCACATGAAAGACATTAGTGTGTACCTGGCCCCGAGCTAGGTGAGCAAGAATGCCACTAGGTTACCGAGAACAGACTGACAGACTAAGGGACCCGTGATTTAAAGTGGCAGAACTGAATTGAAGGATGAGATTTTTCTGTTCTCTGAGGCTAATGCCTTTTTATGAAGTGGAGCCCAGGATACTTGGGCACAGGTGGAGTGGGAAGGTCTCAGGGAGAATGTGGTGCTCTAGTGCTTAATTAAGACAACACAAGAGATATGTCCACATTGTCCACCCAGTTGATGAAATCAATTGGAGTGACCATCAGTAATGAAATATTTACCAGCATCTACTGCTGGGAGGGGCCCTTTTTCTAGATACTGACTGTACCCAAGTAGATAATACAAAGGTCTAACTCCTAATAGAGTCAGAATATTTCTTGGGAAAAGTAGTCAAGTACACAGGCGGTAATAACAGAGCTGACAAATGTAGGGACAGAGACTTCTAGTGTGGGTGTTTGGGCAGGGACAAAAAACAAAGAACCAGAACATATAGTATGTTAGGCGGTGATAAATGTCCTGGGAAAGGGAAAGCAAGGAAGAATGAGGAAGGGGTTCTTACTGTGCAGTTGTAAACAAGATGGTGACAGGTGACAGCTGAGATGTGTAGGAAGTGAGGGAGGGAAACACACACTCATCGGCAGGAAGAGGAAACAAAGGCCTAAGCCCTGGGGCATGCTCTTGTCTGTCGTGTTGCAGAAAATAACTAAGAAGCCAGTGGAGCTGGAGGGTGGTGGGAAGAGGTGGGAAGGGAGGCCGGGAAGAGGACACTGTTCCCTTTGAGTAAAGCCAGGAGCCAGCAGAGGGTTTTCTGTTTTTGTTTTTCTTATTTTTGTAATACTGGGAATTCCAGAGCCTTTTGCATGCTAGGCAGGCGCCCTCCTGTGACTCATACACCCATCCCCTCCAGAGCGCTTTGAGTAGAAGAGTGACATGATTTGACTCGGGGTCTTATGAGAACCACCCTGGTGGCAGTGCTGAAATAGATCAGATGCTCCTGAAGTTGTAATAGGTAGCATCACTAGAAACCCAGCATAAAGTGAAAATGTCAACCTGATGAGAAATCCCAGTACTCAGGAGGCTAAGACATGAGGATTGCAAGTTCAAGTCCAAATAGGACAATGTAGCAAGACTCTGACTCAAAAAAAAAAAAACTAAAAAAACCATTTCTGACAGTGTCTCACTGTTTATTTCAGACTGGCCTTGAACTCATTATGTAGCCCAGGCTGGCCTCAAACCAGTGAAGATCCTCTTGCCTCAGCCTCCCAGAGAGGGACAGATTTTAGTATTTGCCACCATGCTCAGCTTCTTTTGAGGTTTTGTTTCAGACAAGGTGTTGCTATGTAGTCTAGGATGGCTTCAAATTCAGGGTTGTCCTGCTTCAGCCTCCCAAGTGCTGAAATTGTAAGTGTGTGCCACTATAACTAATTTCTTCTGAATTTTGATACATCAATGTTCTGATAATTTTGGTTGAGATCTAGAGCCTGCTCTATCATATACAATCTCCACTCACCCAAGACCCTTTCTGGTCAGTCCTCCCTACATCCCACCGCCAGGCAACCTCTGACCAGCATTCCTTCCCTCGGCGATGAAAGCTTACCAGGGAGGTGGCTGGACATGCTGTCACTCAGCACAGCACACCTGAAAGGCGTTGAAAGTGCCTGGGAGGTGTGTTCTTTTCGTTGCTAGGTAGAATTTTACCAAGTGGATGCTCTAATGTTTGATTACCCATTCAACAGCTGAAGGATGTTTGAGTTGTTTCCAGTGTTTGCTAATTGTGAATAAAAATGCTAAAACTGTTTTCACACAGATTACCTGTACAAATGTTTTTTCTCTTAGATAGATCCCAGGTCGCATGCCTGTCACCCTTTATAAGACACCAACCTGTTGTCCCGGGGGCTCTGCTCTCCTGCCAGTAGGAGTGACAGTTCGAGTTGCTCCTTCTCTTCACCACATTTGGGCACCTTGTGCTCCCAGTTTTTCAAGCTCAGCACTGAGCAGGATGGACTCCCACCTTGTGCTGAGATGGGAGATGGTCCCCAGGGATGAGTATGCTGGCTCATCCTGAGTCCTGTTAGGGTCAAGATGTCCCTACATACATGCAGGGACTGAGTGGCCAGTGGACCATACAGGGAAATACTCCCTCTGAAGTTGCTTTCCATGCTTGTCACGTGATGTTAGTGATCTAGCGGCATGAAACTCCCAACCTATTATGTCCGCCAGTTTGTGTTCTCTGAAATTGAAGCATGAATTTTAGGAACAACGGAGATTAAAAGTAGAATATAATTATTGAGAGAAAGAAAGCTTCTGTCTGAGAGAAACAGAAGGGGTCCCGAGCAGGTTGCCCATGACTCTGTCTTTTCCAGGGACTTTTATAGAGTAGAACTCAGATAAAATTGATTAGCTTAGGGACAAAGGGGAAAACAAGTCCCTTGGGAAGTGGCATTCTTAGAGCTGTGACCTTTCTCCTAGAGGGATGGGATAGTGACTCCAGGATAATAGGGAACTAATTAGAATATCAGTCTTTAGGATGTGGATGCATTTGTTTGATCCTATGTCTTGAGGCCTGGCCCACAGCAGACGGTGTCTGTCTCCCCCTCAGTTGTAAGCACTGGCTCCTTTGAGGACCTAGCTCTCTCACTGCCTATAATAATTCTAACTAACTCGGCTGCCTGCAACAATCCCCCCTCTCAACCCAAACTGCTATAGTGGGTAATGGACAGACAACCAATCTAGCTTCTTCAGACTGAACTGGGTCGCAGTAGTTGAATGGCAGTCAGAGGTACTTCTACAGAGATCCTGTCTAGAGGCCCTTAATAGATACCAGGCATTTTCATCTTGGGTGTGCGCACAGCTTTAAGTCTGGAGGAGAAAAAGCCAAAGAAACAAGTAAGTATTTGTGGGCCAAAGAATAAAATCAATAAGACAAAATGAGTATAGTTAACAAAGATTTCTACCAAGAGGAACTAGAATTCTTGTAAGAATAAAGCCCAGGGAATTTTAGAATCTGACATGTCATTGATTTGTTATCTAATATCTTGAATGGCTACTGAGATATTAGCAGAAGAGTCAAGAATACATACACAGCATTCAGTTTTTACAATTGCACAAGTGACCCCCTGTGCTGCTGTCAGAATATCTAATGCCATCTGATTTTGAAGAACAGCCTATAATAAAAGATCATCTATCTCCTTATATTTTATAGGAGATCTATTGGTTATTAGATAATTTTTTCCATATTTGGCTGTGTGAGCATGTAATACTAGGAAAGCATACTTAGATTCAGTATAAATATTGACCTTTTGTCCCTTGCTAAGTTGTAAGGCTCTGGTCAGAGCTATGAGCTCTGTTAGCTGAGCACTAGCTCCAGGTGCAAGTGAGGAGCTTTTAAGTGTATGGTATAAAATTATCATTGCATATCTTGCCCCCTTTTTTTCCATTTTCTGTGAAGGAGCTGCCATCACAGAAGAGGGTTAAATCTGAGTCGGTAAGCAGAGTGTCTAATAAGTCTTTTGTGGCTGTATATGTATGAAGAATTACCTATTCACAGTTATGTTTATCAATCTCAATTTTTTTTCTTGTTCTGGCAAGAAGGTGGCTGGATGTAAGGAAGAACATGTCTTTATTTGAATGGCTGGTCCTTCTAGAAGTAGAGCCTGGTATTTAAGAAGTTGGTTGTCAGACAGCCATAGACTCCCCTTGGAAGAAAGGGGAGTCCTGCCACATGGTGAGGTGTATATAATGAGATCTTTGCCTAAAGTCAGCTTGATTTCCTCTGGCAATAAGAGAGCCACAGCTCTAAGGCCAGAAGGCTATCTCTTTCCTACAATGTCCTTGATCTTGTGTAAGCACTCCAAAACCATACATCGCTTCTTTTGGAATGCAACTTGGGAATCAGGTTCCAGCATAAAATAGGGATATCTGCCTTTTGGGTCTCTTTTATAAGTTGATAGAGAGGTTGTATAATCTCCTCAATAATTTGCTATCTAAAGGTGGGAAAAGCCTGTAACTCCTAGGAATCTCCTTAGCTGTTTTAGAGTTTTGGTCTGTGGGAAGGAGAGAATGGGTTTAATTTTTTTTTCTAGTCTTTGGGTCCCTTTGGATATGATGAGGCCTATATATTTTACCTCAAGACTGCAAAGTGGTGCCTTAGATTTAGAAACCTTATAACCTCTGTCTGCTGGAAAGTTTACCAGAGCACAAGAGCCTTGGCTACAGAGCTCTTCTGAGAGGGGACATAGCAGTATGTCATCTATATATTGCAAGACTGTGACCTGGGAAAACTCAAAACATGTCAAGTCATGGGAAAGCACTTGTCCAAAAAGATGTGGACTATTTATCTCTGAACCCTTGGGGGAGCACATTCCATGTCAATTGAGATGCTTGGTCCTGTGGATTTTCAAAAGTAAAAAGAAACTGAGAATCTGTATGTAAAGGAATACAAAAGAAGGCATCCTTTAAATCTAACACTGAAAACCAACTGGCATCTTCTGGGATCTGAGAAAGCAGAGTGTATGGATTGGTACCACTGGATGAATGGGCACTACCACCTCATTTATCAATCTAAGGTCCTGTACAAACCTCTATTCCCCACTGGGTTTCTCAATTCCCAAGATTGGAGTATTGCTTGGACTATTACAGGGCTCAAGTAAGCCTTGTGCCCTTAGATTATCAATTATAGGTATTAATCCTCTCTTAACTTCGGGTCTTAAAGGATATTGTCTCTGATGAGGAAAAATAGTAGAATCTCTGAGGTGCGTTTGTATTGGGGCAGCTCTTATTGCCCTACCTGTTTTACTTTTAGGATTATTTTACTGTTTTACATCAGGATTTATTTCTGTCTCCATGAGGGGAAGGCAGCATACCTGATCTGGGTGCATATATATTTAAACATGCTAAAGTATCTCTTCCTAAGAGAGGAACTGGACTTTCAGGCATAATAAAACATGAATGTGTAAAAAGAAAACCATTCCAGTTATAGCCTAAGGGTTGTGAAAAATAACAAATTACCTTCCCACCAGTGAGTCCCTTCACTGAGGTGTGGCAACTAGAAGGAAGGTCAGGATTGAAAAGAAGGACCCAGAGGCTTGCACCAGTATCCAGCAATAGGCTGGTTTCTTTTCCCTCTATAGTCATGATTACTGGGGCTCCTCAGTGGAGATGACAGTCTGGCCAGAGGGAGAGGGCAGCGAGTGCCCGGGGGCCCTTCAGTCCTGCTGGACTAACTGATAGGGTGGGTCTGAACCCTGGGGCCTTGGCCTCACAGGGCAGTCCAACCTCCAGTGGTCACCTGTGCTGTTGGCGCATGGCCCAGGGGACTTCTGAGTGCAGTCCCTCTTAAGGTGACCTGGCTTGTGGCAGCAATAGCAGGTAAATGTCCTCGTCTTGGTGCCCCGAGAATCAGACTTAGAGTCTGTTTTCTCTTAATGCTGCAACTGAGGCAGCTGATTTTTCTCAGTTTCCTTGTTTTTTCTCTTAGACCGCCTTCTCATTACGGTTATAAAATACTGAGGAGGCAACTTTTACTAAAGTATCAAGTGACCTATCTGGAGCAAAGGCTATCTTTTGTAGCTTTTTTCTAATGTCTGGATTTGACTGAGTAATGAACATGTTGTTAAGGATAATTTTTCCCTCTATCAAATCAGGGTTTATGGACTTACATCTTATTAATGATAAATGATCTAAGAAGTCAGAGGGGTTTTCACATTTTTCCTGAAAATAGCGGATTAATTTAAAATAACTAGAAGGCTTGGTTTTTGTATTTCTTATACCTTCAAGAATACACACTTGAAAATGTCTCCTGTTCCAATCTCCTGTATTATTAGCAGGCCACTTGGGGTCTTGGGTAGAAACTGTTTGTGCCCCAGTGGGAACTGGTGAAGTAACAATATGTTGTTCATCTCCAAAGGCAATAGCAGCTTGTAATGCTGCCTCTCTCTCACTAGAAGTCAATGTCTGATTTAACAGTAACATTACATCTTTCCAATCTAGTTCATATACCTGAGTAAATCCTCTAAACACATCAATGTACTAATCAGGGTCATCTGAAAATTTTCCTAGTTCTAGCTTAATTTGCTTTAAGTCACTGAGAGGAAGAGACCTATGAATGGGAGTGGTCTCACAAGGATTATAATTATACCTGGAGCATAAAATAAGAATTATCTTTTAATGCAAAGAAAATTTTAACATACTGCAGTTCTAACCATTTTTCCTCTTTCTAACAATATGATTTTAGTTGTAAAAGAACATCTGTATTCCACTTTGACTCTAGGGGGTAGGAAGTCCATGCACTCCTGCAGAAAATACCAGTTGTCTCTTTTTCAATATGGAAGGGTTGAACATTCCAAAGGCATTCCAAAGGAGTAAGGGGCTTTGGCATTGTGTTGCCCATGTCTGTAATGTAAGGCATAACTATGAAACCTTTTTTGTACCTGGGCACTGAACTTAAGACCTTTCACTGAACTATGAATGATATTGAGTTACCGAATTATGCAAATAAAGGAGATAAAACAAGGTGTCCCTTTTTATTCCTATTTGCTAAATATTCCCTAGGCGTCCCTGGGTTGACACCGCTCCAGTGCAGGTGGATGCCACCTGGAGAGCATAGAAGATAGATTTGGTCAGCTTATCCACCCTCAGCCTGACACACAATCCTGTCTTCCCAGATAGCTCATGAACTTTGTT
>PVLA01017908.1:0-15946 GCA_004027455.1 Hydrochoerus hydrochaeris | reverse complement strand
GAGATTTCAGTTTAACATTTGGAACCATAGCAAACTGTCTCTGTGACCTGTGATGAAACCTCACTCTTGATTCTCCCACATGGGTGCATCTTAACATGGAGCTTGAGGCTTGAAGGATGATTTATCCTTTTTTGAAAAGCTTTTAAACCTGTGTCTGAAGATAGTGCCAATAAATTTGCTAGTTATCCTGGATGCCTTTCAGAATTTTATGAAATATATAGAGGTTATCCATTATTCACCACTGACTATAATCAACCATGTCTTGGACTGTGCATTTATTTAGTCCTATACTTATGTGTTTATTTTACAGTTCAGAAATCCCATTTATGAGTAGTTATGCAAAATACTAGTATTAAGATCTCAAGTAGATTTTTGAGGCAATCATGTTCAGAACAACATAATATAATGTGAACATACTAAAGAAAAACTTAATTACCCATTGATAGATGAATATATGAATAGTGGTTGATGCACAGGACATATTACTAAGTGTTTAAAAACTGAAATTCTGCACTTTTAACAGTAAGGATAACTTCAAAAATTTAATGCTACATAATATACACCAGAAATAAGGCAAATAGAGTGAACTCTCATTTATATAACTGCTAAAAATATAGAATACAAACAGGAAATTATAGTTGCTAAACTCAAGGACTGGGAAGAAAGGAGTTGCTATTAAATAAACACAAAGTTTAAATTATTCAAAATAAATGAATTTGTGACAGATGGAGTACAGTATTCAAATTGTATTGAACAATTAACTATATTTATTGTATATATGAAAATGTTGACTATATACTTTATAATTACCAAAATAATTTTGAAGGGACTGAAGTTCTAACACACACTGTGAGAAAATCTTGAATGCCTACATATTCAAAGAAGACATGAAATGAGATCTTTTTAATGTAAATACGTTACAAGAAAGTTCCAGAGTGGAAAACCACATAGAAATGAAAAATATGGGGGAGTTAGGCCTGTGCAGCAGTGAGAGGAGTTCCAGCTCACTGGTGCTGGCCTGAGAAAGTTTGAGACTTCAATCCTGGTGCTTGGCTGCCTGTCCAGCCCCCTAGGACATTAGACTAGCATGAAGAGTTTTCTCGGGCTTGAGTGGACCACATACAGTGACCTTTATTCAACCAGGGGACCAGGCCAGGACCAAGAGCAGGGTTAGGCCTGTGTGGCAGTGAGGTGAGTTCCAACTCCTTGGTGCTGGTACAGGAGAGTTTGGGACACCATGCCCAGTGCTTTGGTGCCCACCCAGTCCCATAGGACACTGGACTAGCCTCAAGAAGTATCTCAGGCTTCAGTGAACCATGCCCAGTGACCTTCATTCAACTAGGGGAGCCAAATACTGTAAGTCTCAGGAGTCAAGGGTGCAGAATGTGATTTCCAACATGCCCAGGGAAAGTTTTGGAACATCGCTCAAAACATGGAAATATAGGAAAAAGACAAAACAAAAGACCAAAATGCAACCTAAAACCTCAAGCCCATCCCAAGCAAGCCTGGGAGCCAAATACATGGAAGAAAATATTAGCCATACACCTGAAATACCTGAAAAGATATCAACTGAAATAAAGAAACAAGTACTGGAAGCTATGAAGGAACTCAAATCAGCAATAATCTCCCAGATAAAAGAAGAAATGATAAAAGTAGTGAAAAAATAATGAATGCATCTAAAGAAGACACAGTTAAAAAAATAGAGGAATAAAGGAAAAAGATAGGATCACGGAATGAACTATATAAGAAACAAACACAATACATGAAGCAGATACAAAGAGATATACAGGAATCAAAGATTCTATTGAAAGTTGCTAAAACCACCTCAACCAAATTTAAGATAGAATTTCAGAATTCAATTGCAGCTTCTGAACAGGAAAGGAAAGATCTTTTAAAAATAACAAGGAATCAGGAAATAACAATTCAACAGTTGCAAGATGATGCATAGAAAAACAACATAAGTTTAATAGGGATAAATGAAAAGGAAGCAGGCAACACAAATGATATAAAGAGGCTATTTACAGAAGTAATTGCTGAAAATTTCCCAAACATGAGATTGGAATCTGACATACAAATTAGTGAAGTGTAGACCTCCAAACAGCCATAATAAAAATAAAACTATACCAAGACATATAATAATCACAATCCCATAAATTCAACATAAGAACAAAATATTAAAAGCTGTTAGAGAGAAAAGACAGATCACCTATAAAGGAAAACCTATCAGAATCACAGCAAACTTCTCAACACAAACAATGAAGTCAAGAACAACATGGAATGAAGTTTTTCAGATACTAAAGGAAAATGACTTCCAACCCAGACTGATGTACCCTGAAAAACTGTCCTTCAAAATGGATGGAGAAATAAGAAAGTTTCCTGACAAAGAACAGCTGAAGTTCCTCATGATCATAAAAGCAACCCTGCAAAAAATACTGAAAGACATTCTACATACACATAGGGAAAAAAACACTAACCAAGACAGACAATTAAACAGAACGGAAAGGTAAAAATGAAACAGCAGAAAGATAACATGTCAACAATAAACCAATATATGACAGTTATAAACATTAATTTAAATGGCCTTAATTCACCAATTAAAAGAAACAGACTGGCAGAATGGATCAAGAAACAATGTCCAACCATATGCTGTCTACAATAAACCCATCTAACCAAAAAGGAAACTCATAGACTGAAAGTAAAAGGATGGAAAACAATTCTCCATGCAACAGGAACTCAAAAAAAGAGTGTACCTGTTCTGTTTGCAGACCATGTGAACTTCAAACAAAGAATGGTTCAAAGGGATAAAGAAACTCACTACATACTAGTTAGGGGAAAAATGCAAGACAAAGAAATAACAATCTTAAATATATATACAACAAATTCCAGAGCACCCAATTAACAGCAAGTATTAACAGAAATGAAAAATCAAATAGGCAATAGCACAATTATAACAGGGGATCTTAACACACCATTGAAACTAAGGGACAGATAAACTAGACAGAAAATTAGCAAAGAAACAACAGAACTGAATCACACCTGTGAACAAATGGACTTGATAGATGTATACAGAGTGTTCCATGCAACAACATCAGAATATACATTCTTCTCTGCAGTACATAGGACATTCTCAAATAGACTATATACTAGCCCACAGATCATATTTAAATAAATGCAAAAGAATTGATATTATCCCATGCATGTTATTGAAACATTGTGCCATGAAACTAGAAATTAATGATAAAAGAAACTGCAAAAACTCCACAAATACATGGAAATTGAATAATAGACTTGAGAAATCAATGGGTCACAGAGGAAATTAAAGAAGAAATAAAATAATATCTACAAGGAAACAAAAATACAAATACAACATACCAGAATCTGTGTCATGCAATGAAAGGGATCCTCAGAGGAAAATGTATTGCACTGAATTCCCACATCAGGAAAACAGAATGAACACAAATAAACAACCTGATCCTACATCTTAAGCATTTAGAAAAAGAAGAGCAAGTCAAGTCCAAAGACAAAAAAGGGAGAAAATTATAAATATCAGGGTAGAAATTAGTGCAATAGAGACTAATAAAATAATACAAAGAATCAATGACTCATAGAGTTGGTTCTTTGAAAGAATAAATAAAATTGATTAGGCCCTAGCCAACCTAATTTAAAAAAGGGAAAGTAAAGACTCAAATTCATACAATACTGAATGAAAAAGTTGAAATCACTACAGACCCTTTGGAAATACAGAAGAACATCAATACCTATTTCAAAAATATCTACACTGATAGGTTCAATAACACAGAAGAATTGGACAGAATCCTAAAACATTGAACCAGCAAAGCTGGATCAAGAAGATGTAAAAATACTAGATAACCCAGTTCCTATTAATGGAATTGAACATGTTATTAATTCCTTACCAACAAAGAAGTTTACAGGCCCAAACAGATTCACTGCAGAATTCTAAAAGAAATAAAAGGAGGCATAATGCAGACAATCCTCAAACTCTTCAATGAAATGAAAAAGGAAGCAATTCTCCCTGAGTCATTCCTGGAAGCAAATACTACCACCATAATACAAAAACCTGGGAAAGACCCAACTAAAAAAGAGAATTACAGGCCAATCTCTCTAATGAACATAGATGCAAAAATTCTTAATAAAATATTGGCAAACAGAATGCAGCAAATCATCAAGAAGATTATACACCATGACCAAGTGTGTATGCAATTATGGTTCAACATACATAAATGAACAAATGTAATCCACCATATAAATAGAGCCAAAAGTAAGAATCACATGATCATTTCTAAAGATGCAGAAAAAGCTTTTGATAAGATCCAACTCCCATTTATGATAAGAAGTTTACAGAGAATAGGAATAGATCGTCTCTACCTCAATATGACAAAGGCCATCTAGGACAATCCAACAGCCAGCATCATAATAAATGGCCAAAAACTGAAAGCCTTTACCTTAAAATCAGGCACAAGACAAGGATGTTCCTTATTACTGCTCCTATTCAAAATAGAAATGGGAATACTAGCCAGAGAAATTAGACAAGAGAGAGAAATAAAAGGAATAAATATAGGAAAAAAGGAAGATAAATTATCATTATTTGCAGATGACATGATACTCTACATAGAAGACAACTAAAACTCCATTGAAAGACTCCTAGGTATAATAAATAAATTCAACAACATAGCTGGATAAAAGTCAATATACAAAAATAAATAGCATTCCTATACACTAAGAAAAAAATCACTGAGACAGAAATAAGAGAAGCCACACCCTCCACACAAGTATCAAAAAATGCAATACTTCAGAATTAATCTAACAAAAGAAGTAAAAGAGCTATACATGGAACACTATAATGCCCTGAAGAAAACATTGAAGAGGACCTCAGTAAATGTAAAGACATCCCTTATTCACGGATAGGAAGAATAAATATTGTGAAAAAGGGCATTCTCCCAAATTATACAAATTCAATGCAATCCCAATGAAAATAACACTAACATATGTGATAGATCCAGAGAAATCACTCCTAAAGTTAATGTGGTACCAGAAGAGACCTAGAATAGCAAAGGCAATTCTAAGCAGCAAAGCCAAGGCAGGAGGCATCACAATCCCTGACTTGAAGTTATACTACAAAGCAATTATAATAAAATCAAAAATCATACTGGAATAAAAACAGATCTGGAGAACCTTTGAATAGACTAGAAGATACAACCACAACTATGAACACACTCAACCACCTTATCTTTGATAAAGGGGCCAAACATGTTCACTGGAAGAACAATAATCTCTTTAATAAATTGTGCTGGAAAAACTGGCTATTCATATGCTGAAAACTAAGCCTATCACCCATGTACTAAACTAAAATTTAAATGGATCAAAGATCTAAATATTAAAAAGAAACACTAAATCTGTTGGACGAGAATGTAGGTAAAAATCTTGAAGACAGAGAGGTAGGTAGAAAATTCATCATCAAGAACTAAACTGCATGGGAAATACTTCCCAGAATCAATAATTAGAATTATGTCTTATTAAAGAGTTTCTGCATGTTGAAAGAAATATCCAGCAGAGTGAAAACCTAACCCACAAACTGGGAAAAAAATCTTTGTGAACTTTCCCTCAGGTAAAGGACTTTTGTCTAGAACATATAAAGAATTAAAAAAAAATCAGACCCCCAAATTTCAACGATCCAATCCAAAAATGGGCATCTGAGATGAACACACAGTTCTCAAATGAAGAAATACAGATGGTGAATAAATACTTGAAAAAATGTTGATCATCATTGGTCATTAGAGAAATGCAAATTAAAACCACACTGAGATTCCATCTCTCTCAGAAAGAATGGCTAGGATCAACAAAACTACCAACAACAAATGCTGGAGAGACTGGGGAAAAGGAACTCTTCTGCACTTTTGGTGAGAGTGTAGACTGGTGCAAGTGCTGTGGAGGCCAGTCTGGAGATTCCTCAAAAAGCTGGGTTTGGAAGTCACATTTACCTACCTATTCCACTCCTAGACATATTCCCAGAAGAATTGAAAACATCATACCATAGTGATATATGTGCAGCCATTTTTATAGCAGCACAATTTGTAATAGTCAGATCTTAGAAACAACCAAAGTGATCATCAACTGAACAATGCATTAAAAAATTCTGGTACTTTTATACAATGGAATACTACTCAGCTGTAAAGAATGATCATTTTGAGATATTTATAAATAAATGAATGCAACTTGAAACCATACTCATAAGTGAAATAAATCAAACTCACATGTATAAATACTGTATAGTCTCCCTAGTGTAAGTAATGGTAAGAGTACATAAGATTCTATGGTAATCATAGTTTCCCATTATATTTCTTTGAAGTCTTATAATGTTTTCATTAATTGGTTGGAATGGTTTCATTCTGTTTTGTTTGATCTTATTATGTGTGATGGTATGAACAGCTATTTTGAAGAAAACAAGACCTTATGGCAGACATTGCTGATTTAATATCATCTTGCTTTGAAGTCCTACAATGTTTTGTTCTTCTATTACCATTGGTTCTATCATGCTGTGTCTTATTGGATTTTAATATGTGTAATAATATAAACAAATTTTTATGGAAAATTAGATATTATAGTAGCCATTGTTCAACTTCTGTTATTTGGTTCAGAATACCTTGTAATAGTTTAATTCTCTGGAATGCTTTTATTCTCTTTTGTTAGGTTTGATACTATTGTGTGTGAACTATGCTCAGCTATTTCAAAGAAAGGGATATTATGTTAGCTACTGTTGATATACAATTATATTGTTGTGAAGTGCTGTGTTGCTTGCATCGTTCTGTTCTGATCTGCTTTATTCTGTACTCTTTTGTTTTATTCTCTGTAAAATAAAATTAAAAAAAGAAAGATGTCGTTGGCATT
Organism: Hydrochoerus hydrochaeris; assembly: GCA_004027455.1. Classification (NCBI taxonomy): domain Eukaryota; kingdom Metazoa; phylum Chordata; class Mammalia; order Rodentia; family Hydrochaeridae; genus Hydrochoerus; species Hydrochoerus hydrochaeris. Next base: position 9,040 of record PVLA01017908.1, on the reverse strand, counting down.
TTTATAAGGGATTGTGGTTTATGATCTTTATTATTGTCTTCTATTTTTTGGTTTTATTCTGTCTTTTGTTTTTAATTTCTCAAGGAAAGATATGAGGAAGTTTAATAACTTCTTTGCTTTCTAATAAATGTACTTGGTGTTAAAAAATGAAAAATAGATAACTAGGGGCCAAAGAATTTTATGACAAGTGGAAATTACAACTTGGTTATACAGTATAAATAAAAATAGCTTAGAATTTAACATAAGAGGTAAGGATTTATAGTTTTGCTCATATATTCTAGTGAAGTAAATTATTATATTTAATGTAATCTGTATGCATCATTGCTAATGAATTGTGTCTATGATGTGCAATAAATGATTCTCTTTATGATATCTATTTCTAGAATTTTAAATTTGTATGACTGAAAATAGTTCATTATTGGCAAATTACATTTTTTAGAATCAACTAATGGTGTCTTGCAAACATTACAATTTTAGTAACAGTAACACTGCTATATATTTTCTTTAATTAAAGTATTTTGCTTTTTAAAATTTAATTTCAATTTTAATTTTCATTAGTCCATATGGGCATAAATTGTGGATATGTGGCACATGCACATAACATATTTTAATATTTTCTATGCTCTCTTCCCTCTAATCTATCTCTTGGTCCCCTTCCCAATTGCAAAAGATCTAGCTCCCTACTACCTTTTATCAATTTATTATTTTGTTTTTTAATTTATACTTTTGCTTTACATCTAGAAGGAACAATATGTTATTTAACCTTGAGTTTCTATCTCACTTTGTTTGCACTGGAAGTCAAACTCAGGACCTTGAGCTGGTCAGGCAGGTGCTGGTTACTGAGCCATATCTCCAGCCCTCTTTCTTTTTCATTTTGGATTTGAGCTATATCCACTGTCCAAGAAATGAATCCAATTTATCTTTCATGGCAGAATGGCACTCCATTGAATTTCAGTGTCATATTTTCTTGATTTGTTCTTTTTTTGATGGATGTAGAAGTTGTTTCTAAGATTCAGCTATTAAAAATTGTGTGGCTGTGAACAAGGGCATGCATGGATCAGTGTAATGGGATACCAAACAATTTTGGTGAGATATCTGCTGGAAGAAGAGAGGGTTGAAATGAATTTCATCTTCTAGTTGTTTGAGAGATACCCATAGGCATTTTATATTGCATGTACTAGGTTAATTTCCTATGAACAGTCTTAATAGCCTAATGAGAATTTGTAATTCTTTGATTTCTTGATGATCTCCTTTAATAGAAGAATGAATGACATTGCTGTTATTTTAGTTCACATCTTTGCAATGTTCAGAAAAGTGGATCATTCTTTCAGGTTTTCTGAACCACTTGAAATTCTCTTGCTTAGATGTGTCCATTCACCTTAGTTGCTCATTTTTTGATTTGGCCTTTTATTCAGGGGAAAACTAAAGTTTTTGAGTTCTGTATACAGTTTAGACCATGGTCCTCACCATGGTCCACATTTTTCCAGATCTATATTGCTCTCATTCAATTTTTAGGTTGCTTCCTTTGGTGTACACAATCTTTTTAATGTGATAGAACTCCATTTTTGGTGTTACTTGTTGTGTAATTGTGTTTATCTTTAGAAATTACATTCCTATGTCTATTGCTGAGAATAATGCTTATTTTGTAGAACTAAGGTAGAAATACTAAGTCCACTTTGAAATATGTGGTTCAGCCCTGATATTTATTTGATAATATTAGTTACTCTATTTATATGAATTTGTAGAATAGAAGTCACCTGCTATGACTCTATTGGAATTTATTTGATGTTTTACTTCCAGTAGTATCCATTTTATGAAGTTAGGTGCATATATATTCAGTGCATATGTATTTATGCAATATTCAGTGCATATATATTTAAAATTTTTCCTTCTAGTTAAAAAGTTCCCTTTACCAAAATGTAGTAATTACCTTTGCAATATAATCTGATCAGCTTTTCATTGCCATTTTCTTTGCTCGAGAATAAAAAGCTACTTTTGCTGGATTGCAGGCCCTCAGTACATGAAATATTGTTCTCTATCATCTGATTTTAATCTATTAATTCTTTAAATTAGATTAATCTCCTTAATGCAACAGATTCTTGTGATTTTTTGATCAAGTCTTAAATCTGTGCTGCTAATAGAGGAGTTGAAGCCATTTTTGCTGTTACTACTAAAAAATATTGACTCACTCCTCACTTTATATTCTTTCTAAATTGCTGCCTAAAATAAGAACATTATGTTTATGCCAAAAAGTAATTGATCACTAAAATTCTATTGTACTACTTGAAAATATTACAAGACACAAGTATCTCCTCTTCTGTATTTATTACTCTTCCTTACTTCCAAACTGCATACAACTCTGCCACCTCCTCTCATGGTCTTTAGACTCTAAAAGTATTGTATATTGCTAAAACACCTGCAAAACTATTATAAACAAAATCAGTGAAAATACTCAATTTTGTGTCATTAACAATGTGGGAAGTATCAGAAAGAACAATATTTACATATAATGTAAGCCCCTCTGTGATTCTTATGCACACTTCAGGAAAAGAGATGAAGTTCATACTTGCACAGCATGAGTAGAAATCACACTGTTTGAAACTTTAAAAAGTAGATATTACATAATTTTCTCTGTGATCTTTGCATGGAACATTTTACATCTTTATCTCTCAAGCTATACATCAATGGATTCAACATGGGGATTACCACGGTGTAAAATATGGAAGCTACTTTGTCAGTTTCAAAGGAGTGACTAGATTTGGGCTGCATGTACATAAATATCAAAGTTCCATAGAACACTGTGACCACAGTCAGGTGGGACCCACAGGTGGAGAAGGCCTTGCACCTGCCCTCTGCAGAGTTCATTCTGATAATGATTATGTGGATGAGAAGGTAGGACACAAGGATGATTAGAAGGGAGGAAATCAAATTCAAAGATGATAAGGGTAAAATTATCACCACAGTTTCATGTGTATCTGAGCAGGCCAAAGATAACAAGAGGAGATTATCACAGTAGAAATGACCAATAATGTTGGATCTACAGAAGGACAAAGTGAAAACCTTCACAATAACATGAAGAGACAGAAATGTGCAATAGAGATAAGATGTTGCCATTAGGACCCAACATACTTTTTGTGACATGATGATATTGTAGAGGAGAGGGCAACAGATTGTCACATAATGTTCATAGGACATAGAAGCCAAAATTAAAAATTCATAAGCAATGGACAAAAGGAAAAAAGCTAACTGAATAGCACAACAATGATAGTGGATTGTATTGTGTTCTACAATTAAATTTTGTAACATTTTTGGCCCCACTGCTGTGGAATATTTGAGTTCTATAATCACCAGATGTTTGAGAAAATAGTACATATGCATTTGCAGCCTGAAGTCCACCTGAGTGAGGACAGTCATGTCCAAGTTGCCCACCACTGAGGTCAGGTAGATGACGAGGGCCAGCACAAAGACTGGAGTCTGCAGCTCGGGATGATCTGTGATGCCCAGCAGAATGAACTCGGTCACACTGTGAGGTTGAGCCCCTCCAGAGAGATCAGAAAACCTATTTTGTGTATATGTATCAGCATTAATCAGTAGTGTTCCATTATTACTATCTGGACAAATTTATTACATGGAGGCCGTGAAAATATAATCTGCTGAAAATTTCTAATTAACAATATTTTAAAATATGGTTACTTTTATCAAAAACAACATTATTCACTTTCAAAATGCATTGGTTTTCGAGAACTGTCACTGGCATCCAATGGCTACAGGAGAGTTAAAATGTTAAACTTAATATTAGAATCATTTTGGATTTTAAAATAATGGCCATATTGGTAATCTACTTTTAAAATTGAGTAAATACTATAGCTAGAGAGATTGATACATGGATACACTGTACTATATATAGAGATACTATATAGCAATAGATGCCTTAAAAAGGTGAGTAAATGTTGATTGCAGTATTCTTTAAGTTTCATAATTGTCATTTGTATAATAATCACACAATGGTACTGAATGTGTATATTAAGTAACCCTTAATTAGGCATATTTATAATTAGGGTGAATAAAAAACTACTATAAAGCTATAATTAGAGTGACATTCACTCTAATTATAAAATTCATTGTTGTATGGTGATTCCTCAAAAAACTAAAATTAATTTTTTTTTACCTCACTATTCCTCTTCTAGATATCTTCCTTGAAAAACAGACATCATGTCACGTGATTATGTGTCCTCATTTACAGCATCACAAATCATCATAGCTAAGTCTTGGAGACAGCCTAAATGTTCAGCAATAGAACAGATAAAGAAAAAGTAGTATTTTATATATTACTACCCTACTGTAAAAAAAGATAAACTTGAATCTTTTATAGAAAAAGGATGCATCTTCAGACTATAATGTGAAGTAAATTATAGCATATTCCCAAGCTTAAATTTATCATTATTTCTCTTATATGAGAAATCCAAATTGAAAAAAAGACCAAAACTAAGGCAGATAATAGGAAGAGAAGTGAGAAAAGGAATCAAAATATATTATATATTAAATACCAATTCTAAAAATGGAATATGTGTTATTATGAGTATGAATTATGTGTTGCAAACATGCACTAATAAAAACAAAATGAATAAATCAACTAAGATATTCTAATGACAAACTTCAAAACAGCACATTAAGTTGCAAATTGTGCTACTTTGCTACTTTGAAAATTGTTTTGATGAAATGTCAACACAAGCTTACTTTATATACTTTTACTTATTAATATTCTTCTTGGGATATTTTAACCACTACTTAGATAAACAATACTTTAGATACCAGCTACACAGACAAATTTTAAGATATTAGTAGGAAAGTTATTACAATAGGTATATATAATAAAAAGTAAAAATTCCCTCAAGATAAAAGTATAGCATATGTTGAAAAGAAAACTATTGTTATACTTATAATGCATTTTAATGCCTCATTGTTTAAATCTTTTACCACATTACAAACTATCTAAAGACAAAACAAAATAAATAAATCTTGGGCCAGAGATTTAGCTCAGCAGCCTAAGTACCTACCTGGCAAGCACAAGGTTAAGAGTTCGATCCCTGGGACAAAAAAAAAAATCTTAGAAATATATGAATTCCTTATGTGTTTTGAGATGCTTCTTTGAATTACATCCATAAGAACTTATTCAAAATATGATATAGTGCAAGTACAGAATTAAATTAGACACAAGTATCTTGAAGTAAGACAATTAGTATTATTATACTATTGGTTTTAATCTAAATTATTCAATAATATCATAAATAATGAATAATAAATAATGTAGTATGAAATGTAGAGTCACAATACTCTAAGTAATCTGTAAATGGATAAATAAAAAAACATGTGAAAAATTCTTTACATATAACTTTCACTTTTTTCCCAGAAGAAATTCCTGAAATTATAGTGATTATCTGATGTGTACTTCTGCTCCACAATGATAATTTTCTTATATTAAATAAGAAAACTATTAGGGCTGGGATTTATCTCAGTGGCATAAACACCTGCCTGGAAAGTGCAAGGTCATGAGTTCGATCCCCAGTACCAGGAGAAAAAAAAAAAACACTATTATCATGAAAAAGTTTTTAAAATGACCAGAATATGGTAAAAATTTATTTTGTTATAAGTGAGAAAAGATAAAAGTTTTTTTTTCAACAGTTTTGGACTTCAATAAGGAAAATCCAACTTACTCTTTTATGGTATGTTAGTCTACCCAAATACTTTTATTTTATATATTTTGAGAAAAATTTACTACAAAATCAAGAACACTACCATTTCAATGAATCTGCATATTAAATTCTTGTAAAACTGAATAATTTTTGCACCATGTCATGAGGTAGGAATTCCATTTTCCTGATCAAGGGATCAATAATGAACTGTAGTTTGTATATTAAGTTATGTTAATATTAAATGCTAAAATAGTTTCTAGCATCTCACAATAGTGTGTGGAGCCAGAAATAACTGGGCATTAGACTCTCCCAGTCAGTGGTTCAAGCACTGAAATTTCAAAATGGAGCATTAAATTAAATTGTGTTCTATTTTTATGTTGTATCCCCTCTCAATTTTGACCTTCTTTAGATAAAACACATATATATATATATATATATATATATATATATATATATATATAACATTATCTTTGTTGTATGATTAAATATGGTACACATTTTTGCATTTTCTAAGAAAACATACAGTTGTACTTATGCTTATGAGCATATATATGCTGTATATGCTCATGAGCTTATGAGTAGTCATCCTCTCTGATTAGGAGAAAATTTTCAAAAATAAAAACCAAGAGAAAAGGAGAGATTTCTTGTCGCTGCTCAGATGTTATGCAGTTTAGAAAACACAGAAATAGAATTATAAACCCTCTTGATTAGGTGGAAAGCCAGAGCAAAAATGTGATTATGTCCATGGATCCTGAGACATCAGTTTACTACACAGCATCACAGGATGCCTCTGTTACCTGGGAAGAAAACACAATCTCAATTTTCCTTCACATGTGTTTTCTAACATTGATCCTGAGGATTTGAGGGCAATTTATCACTCTTGCAAAAACTTTTGAACTTGTCCCAGAGGAGATGGTGAGCAATGTGCTGCTTATTGTTAAAGACTGAGAATTTAATCAACTATCTGGCAGTTATGCACTAATTCTCAGGACTATATTCAACAGTGTCATTGTGTCATCTATTTAATTATTTAGCTATGGATTTATTTCACAATCTAGCAATCTCACTTTAGGGGAAGCTTTCCAAAATATTGACACTAAGATCCCAGTGAGAATTTCCCACTCCCATCCATGTTCACTGCAAAACTAAACAAAATAATTAAGCTGTGGAAAATTTAATTACCTATTCATAGATGACTACAGAAATAACTTGTGATTAACAAGCACAGCATATCACTTAGTGTTTAGGAAAGAATTCTGAGAAATGCTGTAGTGTAGGGACAGGTGGTCATGGGCTCTGATCCTGATAAGATCCTGGTAGCCTTGTGTTTCAGCAAAGCTGAAAGGTAGCCAGGTGAGGCATATATCCCCCCTGAGATGTGACAATAGCAAGGCTGAACCTGGAGAACATTATGCTACATGCTATGAGCCAATAACAAGGCAAATAATGTATATTCCCATGTGCACAGCTTTAGATATTGAAAACATTGTAGAACTGATCATGAACATAAAATGATGATTGCAAAGGACAAGGATTTGGGAGAAAGGAGGAGCTGCTAATCGCCAAAATTTTTCAATTATGCAAAATATATGAACACCAGATATTTGTTATACAACATTCTAGTTATATGTTTTTTATGTTTGTTTGTTTGTTTGTTTGATTTCATACCTGGGATCAAACTCATGACCACACACTTGCAAAGCAGGTGCTGTGTTGCCAGCTCTATCTCCAGCCCATAGTTAAGTTTAACAGTACTGCATTACATACTTAAAAATGTTCAGTGTATACTTCATCCTAAGCAGAGTAATTCATAAAGGAATGAAGTACCAACAGATGCTGTAGCAAAAACTTGAATACTAATTGAATCAAGGTAATCAGGCAACCATGATCCTCTTTACTGTATAAAATTCAGAAGAAATATCCAGAATAGGAAAAAAAATAGGGATGCATAACTGGTTATTAGGGGCTGAAAAAATTCAGGAAGTGGGAGGAATTACAACTTGGGTAGACAGTGTAGATAGAAATGTTTTAGCATTAGGCAAATGTGGTTACTCACTACTGAGAATGTAAGACAATTTAATGCCATGTGAATTTTATGGCATATGAATTATCTAAATAAATCAATTTTAAATAATTTTAAATAAATCACAATTTGTAATACCTAATGTTGTAAACCACCAAATGACCATCAGCCAATGAATATATAAAAAAAATCCACATCCTCTTTATATATTCATATATAATATATATATTATATTATCATATTATATAATATATATATATATATATATATATATATATATATATATATATATATATATATATACCTGCAGTGGATCGCTACTGAACCATAAAGTAAAATAAGCTTGAGTCATTTCTAAGTAAATGGATGCACCTTGAGATCATACTCTTAAGTGAAATAAATTGGTCACACCTGTATAAATATTTCATTGTCTCTCTGGCATAAGAAATCAAAAGTATAAATAAGGATTAACATGTGTAATACATATTGTGAAATGAGAAAGGATTGCTCAAGAAGAAAGAGAAACTCAGGAGGAAGGAGAGGAAAAGAAAGAAAGTAAAAAGTGAGGAAAAAAGGAAAAAAAATATATATGAACTTTTGTAAATAATGAGGGGTACCAGGATTAAGGGGAAGCAGGATTGTGGGAAGGGGAATGGTAACAAAAAGAACTAAACACCATGAAATGTACTAGCTCCCTGTGATGGATGTGATTGTTGTATATGTTCTAAATATGCCAATAAACTTAATTTAAAAAATGAAAAGCCCCGAAGTAAAAAATGCAGTACTAATATTCCTCACATAAATAGAGAGAACAACCCTAAAATTCATGGCATCAGATGAGGCTTAGAATGGTAAAAGGAATTCTGGGTAACAAGGGCAAGGCAGGCTCATCATAACTCTAAACTTTAACTTATATTACAAAGCATACTAATTAAAAACAGCATGTTATTGCCAAAAAGAGTAAAGAAAAGCAAAAACAAGTCTAGTGGATTGAACAGATAGAGGATTGAGAGACAACTCCAGGCACATTTGTCTGCTTATCTTTGACAAAGGGGCCAAATACTTTTGCTGAAGCAAAGCCTCTTTAAACAGTTCTGGGAGAACTGGCTTTCTGCATGGCAAGACTGAACCTAAAGTTAAATCTCTTATCATTCATTAAACTGAAATAAAAATGGATCCAAGATTTAAATATTAAAACAGAGACACTTGATTCACTGGAAGACAAATTAGGCAAAACACTTGAAGACATAGGCATAGGCAAAGACTTTATGGACAGAATCATAGATGTACAGGAAATAATGCCAAGAATCAACTAACAGCAAAT
>PVLA01017907.1:0-15944 GCA_004027455.1 Hydrochoerus hydrochaeris | reverse complement strand
TTCTTCTCAGCTGCACATTGGACATTCTCCAAAATAGACCATATATTATCCCATAAAACTTTCTTATGTAACTGCAAAGGTATTGAAATTATACCATGTGTACTACCTGACCATAGTGCCCTGAAATTGGAAATCAATGGCAAAAAATTGTAAAACCTGCATAAATACATGGAAATTAAATAACAACCTTTGAACAACCAGTGGGCTACAGATGAAATTAAAGAAGAAATAAAGCAATATCTACAATTCAATGAAAATATGGAAACAATATACTGTAACCTGTGAAATGCAATGAAAGCAGTCCTAAGAGGGAAATATATAGCAATAAACAGTCATATCAAGAAAACAGAATGAGCACAAATAAACAACCTAATGTTTCATCTCAAGCTTCTAGAAACAGAAGACCAAGTTAAACCCAAAGCTCATAGAAGAGAGGAAATTGTAAAGCTTAGAGCAGAAATCAATGCAATTGAAACTTAAAAAAAATACAAAGAATCAGTGAATCAAAAAGCTGGTTTTTTGAGAGAATAAACAAAATTGACAAACCTCTAGCTAACCTCATAAAGAAAAAGAAAGAAAAAAAATTCATGCAATAAGGACTGAAAAGGGGGAAATTACTACAGATCCCATGGAAATTCAAAAGATCATGAACATCTACTTTGAAAATCTCTACTCACATAGGATGGAAAACACAGAGAAAATGGACAGATTTCTAGAAACATATCAACTACCAAAGCTCAACCAAGAAGATACAGCAATTTTGAATAACCCAATATCAGCTATTGATATTGAAAATGTAATTAAAAACTTATCAACAAAGAAAAGTCCAGGTCCTGATGGATTCACTGCTGAATTCTACAAGAAATTTAGAGAAGATTTGATGCCAATACTCCTTAAACTCTTCAATAAAATTGAAAAGGAAGCAGTTCTCCCTAAATCATTCCTGGAGGCAAGTATAACTCTCATGCCAAAACCAGAGAAGGACCCAACCAAAAAGGAGAACTATAGGTCAATCTCACTAATGAATATCGATGCAAAGCTTATCAATAAAATACTGGCAAATACAATGCAGCAAATCATCAAGAATATTATACAACATGACCAAGTGGGATTCATTCCAGGAATTCAGGGATGGTTTAACATACACAAATCAGTAAATGTAATACACCACATCAACAGAGCCAAAAACAAAAACCACATGGTCATCTCAATAGATGCAGAAAAAGCTTTTGATAAAGTCCAACACATGTTCATGATAAAAACCCTTCAGAAACTTGGAATACATGGTGCCTACCTCAATCTTATAAAGGCCATCTATGATAAACCAACAGCTAACATTATACTAAATGGACAAAATCTGAAAACTTACACTTTAAAATCAGGAACAAGTCAGGGATGTCCACTGTCACCACTCCTACTCAATATAGTACTGGAAACACTAGCCAGGGCAATCAGACAAGAGAGAGAAACAAAAGGAATAAAGATAGGAAAGGCAGAAGTTAAATTACTGCTATTTGCAGATGATATAATACTCTATATAGAAGACCCAAAAAACTCCATTAAAAGACTATCAGAGGTAACAAACAAATTCAGCAGTGTAGCTAGATACAAAGTCAGTGTTCAAAAATCAATAGCATTCCTGTACACAAAAAACTCAATGAGAGAGAATTTATGGAAATATAACCCTTCACAATAACATCTAAAAAATGAAATACTTGGGAATCAACCTAACTAAGAATGTAAAAGAACTATATGGTGAAAATTATACTACACTAAAAAAGGAGATTGAAAAGGATATTAGAAAATGGAAGGATATTCCTTGCTCTTGGCTAGGAAGAACCAACATTGTGAAAATGGCCATACTCCCAAAACTGTTGTACAGATTTAATGCAATCCCAATCAAAATACCATTGACACATCTCACAGATTTATAGAAAAAAACTCCTAAAATTCATTTGGAAACAGAAGAAACCTAGAATAGCAAAGGCAATTCTGGGCAACAAAGACAAGACAGGAGGCATCTCAATCCCTGACTTGAAACTATACTACAAAGCCACAGTGATAAAATCAGCCTGGTACTGGCAAAGAAATAGACCTGAGGATCAATGGAACAGATTAGAAGATGCAAGCAGAACTACAAAGACACTCAGCCACCTGATATTTGACAAAGGGGCTAAATATGTTAACTGGAAGAAGGATAGTCTCTTTAATAAATGGTGCTGGAAAAATTGGCTCTCCACATGCTGAAGACTGAAACTAGATCCATGCCTATCACCATGCACACAACTAAAGTCTAAATGGATCAAAGATCTGAATATTAAAACAGAAACACTAAATCTACTGGAAGACAAAGTAGGTGGAAGTCTTGGAGACATAGGGATAGGCAGAGAGTTCATGAACAAAACACAAACTGCATGGGAAACACTTCAAAGAATCAACAACTGGGATCTCGTGTTATTGAGTTTCTGCACTTCAAAAGAAATCATCAACAGAGTGAAAAGAAAACCCATAGGATGGGAAAGAATTTTAGCCAGCAACCCCTCAGACAAAGGACTTATATCCAGAACATATAAAGAACTGAAAAACATCAAACCCCTCAAAGTCAAAGACCCTCTCCAAAAATGGGCATCTGAATGAACACACAATTCTCAGATGAAGATACACAAATGGCAAATAAATACATGAAGAAATGTTTACCGTTACTGGTAATTTGAGAAATGCAAATTAAAACAGCATTGAGATTTCATCTCACTCTGGAAAGAATAGCTGCCATCAAGAAATCAACTGATAACAAATGTTGGTGAAGCTGCGGGGAAAAAGGAACACTGCTCCACCGTTGGTGGGAATGTAGACTGGTGCAACCATTATGGAAATCAGTATGGAGAATTCTCAGAAGACTAGGATTGGAAGTTCCATTCAACCCAGCTACTCCCCTTCTGGGTATTCTCTCAGAAAACCTGAAAAGGTCATATCACAGTGATATATGTGCCCCCATGTTCATAGCAGCACAATTTGTAATAGCTAAATCTTGGAAACAACCAAGATGCCCATCAACTGCAGAGTGGTTGAAAAAAGATGTGGTATTTTTATACAATGGAATATTACTCAGCTATAAAAAAGGGTGATCTTGAGGCTTTCACAGGCAAATGGAGGCAACTTGAGCCAATTCTCATAAGTAAAATAAACAAGACTCATATTTATAAATATCAAATTGTGTCTCTAGTGTAAAATGTAGTAAGAAATGTAGGAGTAATAAAACCCAAAATGTGTAATTGCTATTGTAAAAAAGATGTGAAAAGAAAGTGCTCTGAAGGATATAACTGCATATATGTTTAAGTGCGTAGGACTGATAACCACATTACAAGTTTTTGTTGGATAGGTGAACAGAACTGTTTGCAGTCTCACTGTTTGAATGTCCACTTTGTGTACTTTAATTTTGTAACTAGAACAACTATTTCTAAGAGGACAATATGTAATTTATTAACTAAAAAATGTAATAAGAAATGTATGAGTAATAAAACTCAAAATGTGTAATTGCTATTATAACAAAGAAATGAAAAAAGTGCTTTGAAGGATATAACTGCATGTATGTTTACGGGTGTAGGATTGAAAACCAAATATTACTAAGTTTATATTCGATCATTGAGCAGAAGTGTTTGCAGTCTGGTGGTTTGAATGTCCACTTTCTGTGCTTTAATTCTGTAACTTGAACAACTATTTCTAAAATGACAGTATGCAATTTTTCAACTAGTGATTTTTTAGTGTTTATTTTAGTTTGTCTCATTTTTTTTTGGAATTTTGTATTATTGCTTCCCTTGTTTTCTGTTTTTTTTTCTCTTTAAATAAAAAAAGGAAAGGAATGGAAGGAAGGGAAAGGAGTGGAAAAGAAAGGAAGAGAAAGGTAAGGATCAGGAATCAAACATAACCTTGAACGGCAAACTGCCATGAATCACATCCTACAGTAGACCCAGCTTCCTCAGGTTTTTACTGTCCTTCAATAGCTGGGGATCCAGCTTTCAATATGTGAGCCTTTAGGGATATCCCAGACTCAGACTATAACATTTTTCCTGTGGCTCTTCTTAATAAACTTTTTTTCTTTTGTTCCTAGCATCCTCAACTCCCTGGGATATACATTTCAGCTTTGGATTCACTTTCAAATCTTCACACTTCACCCTTTCAGGGATTATGTGAAGGGACCCCAACCCTGCCCCACAATTCCCTGGCCTCACAGTTTCTCCTCTGAAATCTTTTGTGAAGCCTCTGTGACCTCAGAACTCTTACATTCTACATTCCTGCCAACTCAGAATCCTGTGAATGATACCAAGATCTGCCTCCAGCTTGAGCAACCGCTGGACCCGCTGGGCCCATGGCTTCAGTGACCTCAGAGTGCACAGCTGAACACCGAGAAAACAACTTTCTAAGTGGCCCACGTAAGCCCTGGCATTGTCTTCTCAAAAGCAAAGTTTTTCAAAAGAGCCTACACTTTTGTATATTGAGCCTACATTGAGTGCTGTGTGGCCAATTCCTGAGATGGCTTCAAGGCAGCTGTCCTACTATCCCAGTGCAAAGTGCTTAACTTCTTTTTAATGGTGGTGATGTCTTTACAACCATAACTTCCTAGGCTTCAACTTTACACACATATTTTTTTTCTGGCCAACTTTCAACTTTTGAAAATCTTTCCACTCTGCTTCTTATTCCCAGTTCTCATTATAAACCTTGCTAAAAGGAGCCAACAATATCTATGCCACAGCCTGATCTCTGTGCTGCCTTAAAATTTCCTCCACCAGATTAATTAGTCCGTCACATTTACTCAGCCTCCCACAAAGTCTCAGGGAATGGGTAAAATATAGGCATGTTATTTGCCAGAATTTAACATAAATGGCCACTTTCCCAATTCCAAACATAGCCCTTATTTCCCTATTAACTATCATAAACATAGACATCACTGTCCATGTTCTTATCAGTATGCTGATGTCCTGAGATGCCACCAAAATGGCTCATTATGCTCCACTTAAAACAAAGCATTCTCTAGTCTGCAAACTCTAGAGATTCTGAATCTTATGGTTCAAGCATAATCATACAGAGACTCCAGTTCTGTGACCAACTTGTGCATGTGTCAGTTTTAAATCTCTGTGACAAAATATCCAGAAAATCAATTTAAAGGAGGAAAGCATTGTTTTGGCTCACAGGCAAAACTGTTCACCTCATGGTGGGCAGGAGAGACAGAAATGATGAGAACTGGCTGGGTGTAAAACATATCCTTGATTTTACAACTCCAGTAACCCACTGGCTCCCATGAGCCCAAACCACTAAAGTTTCCACCACCTCCCAGTAGAACCACTAGCTGGGGACAAAGCCCTCAACACAGGGGTCTTTCAGGGAAAGTTCAGATGCAAACTGTAGCCTGTAATGTGGGAGATCATAGTCTAATTTCATTATTTTAACCAACAGTTTTCTAGATGTCCTGTTAATGAATGATCCATATTTTCTCCATTACTTAAAATGCTATATTTTTCAAATACTATATTCTTATTTTCAGTTTGGTCTATTTCTAGAATGTGTTCATTAGTCTAGATGGTCATGTGCTATATTATAATTACAGCACATATTTCACTATCAAAAAGTGCCAAATAATATTATAAAATATTTGCAATATTTTAGATTGGGTGTATTAGGTTTCCTAGTAAAATAACAGAATCATCTGCCAATGATAATAATTTTGCTTTCTATTGTCTAATCTTTGGATCTTTATTATGTTCTTCTAACTTCAATTTTAGAACCCGTAGAAGGATTCTAATTAATAGAGATGATAAAGGGCATTGTTTATTTACTCCTAAATTTAAAGGGAATCTTTTATCAAATAGTTAATCATCTCACTTACTATGTTTGAAATCATGGATGGATTTTCAGTGTTCATTTTGGCCTTTTTTTTCATTATCTATGGAAAATATACCATTTTAGGTTAGCATTTTAACATTATATAGAAAGAACACGAATGTTCAATGATAATAAAATTCCTAATATTCAATCATTCTTGGATTATTGGAAATTTTTGAAAATTATTCTTTTAATTTTATTTTTGGGGCTGTTACCTAATTGAGAAGAAAGGTTTGAGTTGTAAAAAATTAAGCTCCAAACAAAATCAAAAGGACGTATAGTGCACAATTCCAAGGCATTGATCTGACCAAAGTCAGAGTTCCTTTCTGCCTCGCTTCTTCTTCCTTTGCTTCTTTCCTTTCCTCTCAGTCCTTACCGTGTTGACTTTTGTCTGTGTCTTGACATATTGAAATGTCCTTTTTGAGAAAGACACTCCTGCTTCCTGCTGTCCCAGCTGCTAACCCTATGAACCCAAAGACACGGAATTCACGGGTAATGAAGTATGAGTCCCCAGAAGTAGGAAAGAGCCAGGCCTAGGCATCAGGTCTGTAAACCCTGCAGCTGCACACCTTCAACTCCTCACCCTTGAGTGTCTGCCACTTACTGTTCAAGTTTTTTACTTTCACCTGGTGCCACTCATTCCCTTGTTTAGCAAAGGCAGCAAAATCCATGTCTGACAGGTAATCCCATCTCTCTGGATCAGATGGGCTCAGAGCAATGTGCTAATCCTCATATGTGCAGAGAGGCACAAGGCCAACCTTTGAAAGGACAAGTAGGGGAAATTTTTTGGAAAGCAAGAAAGAAAGATGTCTCAGAATCATTACCATAACTTAGATGAACAACTCTTTGGCTTGAGCTTGGGCCATGGTGGTTGGGTTTTCTTACATTTCTGGCAGATACCAACACAGGGCCTGCAGGGCACTGAAATACACAGAGCATGCAGGGGTCAGGAAAGGCCACTGGCTGTTTTTAGCCCAGCTCTGCCTGGTCTCTAGAATACGTGCAGACTCCTTACCACATGTGATGTTCTGCTCTAAGGCACATTAATATTAAAGCAAGAACATAGGATAATTCTAGGGTGTTTCAGACCAGGCCAGGGCACTATAAATTTTCACTAAAATTAGTACATTGGATTTAATGATAACATGGTTACAAATACACCTATCAGGAAAATCACCTACTTTTTAAAAATCCAGAAGAAATGGAAGATTATAGGTATTTTAGTATGGGAAATGGCTACTAAAATTTTTTTGTTTTATAATTTGTAGCAAGATACTAAATTATGATGGAAGAACATCCAAATTATTGAAACCACTTGGCGATATAATTTAGAGTTACTGCACAATGTTATTCCATGGAGCTTTATAGTAGTAAGAGCAGAAAGGCACTGAGAAAGTTCCTGTTTATTTAGGCATCATAGTTTTCTTTCAATAGCTATCAAGACCCAACTTCAATGAGGATATCAGAAGATGAATCCAATACTTGTTCAATATCTTTGCCTAAATAATATTAGCAATGGTTCATATCAATTGGAAGAGATCATGTAATGCACTGCCTACCTACGTACTGTTTAATTATGGTTAAGTGCTAACTGGTAACATTTTAACCAACAAAGGACCCAATATACAATGGTAGTTCTATAGGATTATATTATCTAGTGAAATTGTAACCGCATTATGTATGTAACTACACTTGTGATGTTTGCCACACCATGAAACTGGCCAAGGATCCATTCTTCAGGAAACATCTTTGTCCTTAAGTGACACATGACTGCATAATGGTTGACTTTTTGAAATCTTAAAACTGTAAGCTTGAAGTCAATTCTCAGTGACATTTGAGAACAGGTCATTAAATTGCATTTGCTAGGAGAGATAATTCATAGAAATAACAGGCATCATAATTTCTGTTCTCTGGTAGAGCTGCAACAAAAGTTATAGGTGGAGAAAAAGTATGAGCACCTCACCTCCAAATTGCTGCAAAAATGCAGAGCTCTCTTTAGATAGCTATTAAGATTCAACTCCAGTGAGGATATGGGGATATCAATAAATGAATTCAACACTTGTTCAATGTCTTTGCCTGAATAATATTTGCAATAGTTCATGTCCATTGGAAGATAGTATAATTCACTGGCTACCTGCCTGATGTAATTGGGAAGCATGAAAACAAAATATTAAAATGCAATTTCTTGAATCAGATTATATGGATTCTGAACCACTTAATCTCTGCTATGAATTTTCAAAGCTGTTACAGTGTTTTATTCATGCCACCTGCAGTAACTTCTGCTGACAAAATTGGGTATAATCCTAGGAAAGTGTCAACAGGGACTTGCTTCAGGATCACACAGCAGGAAAAGAAGGGCATTTTTGGAGCCATGAATGATGTCTGGCCCCAGAGGTGCCAAAAGGATCACTTTCATAGGTCCATTGTGGGGACTCCTACAGTAAGATGAGAAGTTGAGGGTTCTGAGCAGAAGACTGATAAAATCTTACTCATACTTTCAGCAGAAAGATTCTGATTGCTAGTTGAGAAGAAACTTAAGGAAGACAAGTAGAAAAAGCCTGTTAGGAGGCTGCTATGGTAATACTGCAACAACAAACTAGCACATGTTTAACATTTGCGTAGGAAGATAATCATAGAGAGAGATGCCCTTTTGTGTCATACCCCAGTGACCCACTTTTAGCCAGGTCCTGCCTCCTAACAGCAAGTCAGCTGTAGCAACCCATAATTCAATCACTTTCTAAAAGTCCTACCTCTGTACCCTTGAAGTTCTTAGGCGATATCTATACCTAAAACACAAGATTCTGCCACTGGCCCCCAGGTCTCTTTATTTAAAATGTGTTTAAGGTAATATCTAAGCACTGTCAAAATCTTAACT
The DNA here is from genome assembly GCA_004027455.1 of Hydrochoerus hydrochaeris. Lineage (NCBI taxonomy): Eukaryota > Metazoa > Chordata > Mammalia > Rodentia > Hydrochaeridae > Hydrochoerus > Hydrochoerus hydrochaeris. The sequence goes on along the minus strand of PVLA01017907.1, from coordinate 7,192 downwards.
GACCCATCACTGCTGAAAATTCTAAGTCTGTTGGAGACCACTGAAGCTGAATACACATGCAGGGCTGTGGTATGACCTGGGCATGATTGAACTGAGAATGAGGAGACACCTTAAGGGGCAAGATAGGCCACAGCTGAGGCCACCTGGAGACTTTCTGGATAGTTTTCTTTTATTAGCATCATCTGTTGCTCTGAAGGGTCCTGAAACCCTCCCAAGATCTTTTTCAGGTTTCCCCCATTGTCCACTTAATTCCTCGCTTGTTCTGATTAAATACAGACTGCCTAGCATCAGTTGGTCAATTGGCTAGCAGAGTTACATGCTCTGCCAAGGATTTCACTCCTCTTGCAGCCCTAAAGACCATGCCACTTGTCTCATTCCTTTGGGCCTTTGCTGTACACCCATTTAGGGGACTGGAGATCTAGGCTCAGACCCCAACACATGGCCACATTCTCCCCTGAAACACAAGGCAAACTCTTAGCTGTGAAACCCCTGAGAAAATAAAAAAGAAAGTTAAACACTTCCAACATATAATGGCACAGGCTAAAAACTTCCATTTCAAGAGGGAGAAATAGTGGAACAGAAAGAAATGTGACCAAACCAAGACCAAAATCAAGGAAGGTAAACATTAAATCCTATAATCCATGTCCAGCACCCAGGACAAAGATGTGACCTCCAAACAGCTTGACCATCCTCACTTCTGAGGCATTGCCTGTTGTAGCTCTCATAGCTTCTCTCTTGGGCTGATTTTATTCATTTTCTGGGACTTTTCCCAGAAGATTTACATTGCTGTCTTCTCCACAGCACCTGTGGTTTCACATTGTCAACTTCACACATTGCCCTTTCAAGGCCATGTTACCTGGCTTCCCAGGCCTTCTTCTGAAATCTGGATGGAAGCCTTCCTGACCCTACAATTCTTGCATTTTGCATGACTGTAAAATCATCACCACATGAATGACACCAAATTCTACTACCAGCCCAGTTGCTAGACCTCCTTGAATCATGGCTGCAGGGGCTTCTGAGTGACTGGGATTACTGAGCACTGTGAACCGAATCTTGGAGAATCAATGTTGTAGGTGACCTTCTAGAACAGAGTGCCCTGAGACTCTCTTCTCAGATGAAAGCTTTACGACTTTGCAACCTTGAGCCTGTGAAGAAAAGGATCTTGCTGATTTCTGTGGCTCTGGAAAAGCACCTATTTTTATAATGGAAAATACTTCACTTTGTTTTACCCTTTTCAGCAATCTTGCTTCAAAGGCACTAAATTTATAAGCGCTGCTTTTGTGGAGTAACTGAAAACTTTTAAAATGGGCTTTGTGTTTCTGTTTCTCAGTGTAAATCTCACTAAAAGCAGCAAGCAGTACCATGCTAGAGCTTAAACATTCTGCAGAGTCTCAGGACATGAACAAAATGTTGACAAATTTGCTGCCAGAGCATAACTCACATAGCCTGGATCTCAACTGCAGTGCAGTCCTTGTTCTCAGCTGAAATTTCCTAATCCTTGTCTTTACTACCTGAATCATGAGATGAAACAAGTCTTTTCTCTTAATATGTTGGTTATCTCAGGTATTTTGTCACAGTGACAAAAGCTGATTAATGCAGAAGCCCTTCATAAAAAAAGCAAAAAGCTGCATTTTCCATGCTGCATTTAAATAGTCCTAGCCAGGAGTGGTGGCACATGCCTATAATCTCAGCACTCAGGAGGCTGAGGCAGGGGAATCATTGCAAGTTTGAGACCAGCCTAGGCTACAAAGTGAGTTCAAGGCCAACTCAAATTGCATAGCAAGACCTTGTCTTAAAAAAAAAGATAAAAATCAAATAAACAGTCCTGCTAATGGAGATTTAGGATGTTTCCAATCTTTCCCTATTATAAAAAATACTACAATAGATTATTTTATATATGTGCCATTTTGTACATGTACAAGTGTGTTCTAAAGTTCAGATTACAGAAGAGAATTCCTGGCTAAAAGGGGAATGGTTATTGCCAGGTGGACCTTTGTTGAGCTTAGAACGATTTACACTCCCACCAACAATATGGGTGTCCCTTCCCAGCAGCCTCTCCACTCCAGAGCACTGCCAGCCTCAGCCTGATGTCAATGTGATTCGTGGAAAATGATATTCCAGTAGTTTAAATTTGCATTTCTCTCATAATAAGTGGAGTGAACATCTTTTCTTAGGTTTAATATTTATTTTTCCTTTTCTAAGAATTATCTGCTCATATCCTGCACACTTTTTTCTATTGGACATTGCTTTTGGCTCTGTATTTTTAACCCAACTGAAAAATGTTAAATGCTATAAATTATTTTGAGTCTAAAATATTCCACTGCATTTTTAGTGTTATAAAACTTACAATAAGTCTGCCATTTTAATACTAGTAAATATGTCTTATTATACCACAAAATAGTCTTTGTTCTCAGGCTGAAATTAGAAATTTCGAACATGGCTCATATGTATGTATGAGTGCATATAATGATGTCCTTCTTATAAAGTCAGACAAGGCCATAAAACTTTACCCTAAAAGGGAAACCAAACTCAAAAGAACTCTCTAGAATACAGCTATTCTGAGGCTTAAAAGTAAGGGCCCAGATTAGCCTAAACATAGCTCACTTGAAAAGGATAGCATTTCTAATTATTTTAAGCCTCCTTGTTGAACAGTTTCCAGTCTAAATCATTAACATCATACCAAACTTCAGTGCTGGCTATTTGAATGATGCATAGTATGAATGTGTTATATTTATATTAAGCTCCATTTTACTAATACTTTTCAAAAGCACCACAGATATCATGGGATAGAATATAAGAGCTGGAAGGATCCTTGTTATCTTGTCTGACCCCTTTGATTTTAATAAGCTGTTAATTTGGGCTCTAGTTTTTATCCCTGACCCTTTATTTTTCTTCAGTCTTTAAATGTTTTCAACACTGTCATAACCTCTGGCTTTATGTCCATCCAACCTCTATGCTGCATACCTGAAGTCATCCTTGCCTACTTCAAATCTGAGAGTTCTCTAGAAAAAAATTCTCCAGGGCAGTAAAAGTTCTATTTTTTAAATTATGGTCTTCAGTGTCCCCATAAGTCAAGGAAAGGTTTTTTATTAGACATCCTCTGAAATTTCTGAATTCCCAACCATCTGCAGGTTTATGAGAAAACAGAAAGGTGGAGTGATGGATTCTTCTGCTTTCTCCAAGGAAAGGGCAGCCCTGCTTCAGGGCAAAGTTAGTATTTCTGCATAGCTTTGTTGCATCTATTTCCTGAGATCGTAACAGTCTTGGTTCCAATTACATTCGTAGAATAATGGGCCTGTTGCAGTAAGTGAACATTTTCAAGTGCAACTGAATAGCCATGTACTGAATGTGCAGGCACCTAATAATTTTCTCCTGGCAGAGGAACGAAGTGGGCATTCAGAAGGTAGCTTGTGAAATGTGATAGAAAAAAGAAGGATGAGAAGAATAGGAGGTGTCTCTCCAGCCTCTAGGGACTCCCCATTAACCAAAGCAGCCAGGAGATACACAAAGCTGGTGGGCTCTTTCTGCAGATGGAAAGGTCCTGACTCTGAACCGCCTCAGGGTGCTGCAAAGTTGACCCCAGAAGTCATCTGTTCTAAGTTTGTCCTCTTTCTCCATTTCAAAGTTGTGACTGGTATCCAATGTCATATCAGTATCCTAATTCTGTTGGATTAGAGCTATATATCCATTGGGTTTGGATAGAGCAGCCTTAGGTTGAGTGAGTAAGACTTAGGAAGAGATTTTTTTTTAATGTTAAAACTGTGGTTTTTAACAAAGCATGCTCTAAGTAACAATATTGCCCTTTGGCTTTGTGGTATTTTCATATGGTTTATATCAAGTGAAATTTGTGACTGGATACAGACAAGCCAAGTGTTCCTGTTCAAAAGGCAAATAAACTGGCTGGTGACAGAGTAGCAAGTCCTCACAGAGAAATCTCGATAGGGACTCAAGCAGACCCCAGCTGAGGATAGAAAGTAGGAATGTGTCAAGGCATTATCTGCTACAAATGTCTGTGCATGTTTTTCTCTCAAACAGTTGCTAATCTTGCAAATGTCCACATTGAACTGGAAAGAACAATGTGGCTATTTCTGATCCCACATTTTTCTATGTAAACTTACATACATTTTCTGCCTTTTCTATATCTGTGTAGACTCCCAAGCTGACTCAAGTACTAGTTCCTTTGCAAACACTGAAGGCTAGATGTGGTAATGCTGCCAGAGTAGATTCTTAAAGCCTCAGGTACATGGACCACTGGGTATCCTGCAAAATGTCATATCAATTCATTAAATCAATGACATCATGCTGAAGCACTGAGACAAATAGCATACTGGAGAAATTAGTAAGGTACATATTCTTCAAAGGGTACTGCATAAGCCATGAAAAATTCAGGCAACTGCTAGGTAAAGCTTTTAGGGGTCCATGGGTCAATAGAGTACCTGTACATCCTCTTCAGAGAGATAATCTGCTGCTTCCTGCATCCTGACTTTGAAGAAGGAAGCACACTGTACAGAGGGCCTCTGGCTTCCACAGGCATCATTGCAGGCTGAAGTTGTGCTCTGGCTCACATGTCAGATGGGATGGAAAGATACCAGCCTTAGGTGAGGCACGAAGCAAGACCAAACCGTGGAACTCTCAGCCCTGCCTCTGGGACCATCTTGCAGACCCAATGGTGTGTCAGAGATGCCAAAGGGGCTGGAAGCTGTGTAAATTTACATTCAACCCCAGAAGAGGTATCTGACTGTGTCTCTAGGGTCTTGGAGTGGAGCCATATTAATCATGTTTGTGCTGTGGCATTGCACACCTGGTAAGAGGCAGCTTCTGGCAGGCTTCCAGGACCTGGTAGAGTTGGAAAACTTGACCACAGGGAAATGTCCACTACAAACAAGTTCATAAGATCCATTAAGTGGTAAGATTGGATTTTCCCAGCAGCTCTTTATCACTGGGTGGAGATGGTACTTCTGAGACCCAAGCCTAAACAAGACCAGAAAGCACAGAAAACTGAAATGAACAGATAGCCAATCCTGCATGTCATCAACGGTCTTTTTAAGACTTCTGAAGCTCATATATATGGCTGTTGGGGATCCTCTGTGACCAGCTGGAGCAGGAATTTAGACAGTTTGATCTAGTATGCTGGAGAAAGCTGAAATTAGATGGTGGCCATGTAGCAGTTTCTTTCAGGAAAGACATCAGAAAGCAGTTTTGTGTACCCTGGGGGTCACTCGCTTCATACAAGAGAAGTGCAGTGAAGGGGATGCATATAGTTTCCTGGACAGGGAAAATTGGCTTAACCAGTTTGTCAATGGATTGGGAGAAGAAAGACACAGGCCAAGGGAGTCAGGGGGTCAAGATTTGCAGCTGAGTTCAGCCCAAAGAATTTTGTATCCCATGTTTGTGTCCACTGTAAATTACACATACAGAAGTAGACAAATGGCGTAACCAGTTCAGGGTAACCAGGCTTTATCATTGGTTTCTTCAAGTGCATGAATAGACTGACCACAGCGAGGTGAACTGCTTAAATTTTCCCTCAACAAGGTCAGGTGCTTGGGATGGATCTGAATGGCCAACCTGTTTACAACAGTATGATGTTATTTCTCTTGGAGGCAAGATCTACGCTGGATCTGAAGTTTCTCTTAACACAGGTAGATGCCTCTTGTAGGTGTGGGTTGTCTTTCCTGCTTTCAGTGCTTCCATCAGTACTGCTATCCAGGTGCTTGTAGAATGCCTGATCCATAAATAGAATATTTAACCAGGGATTGTACTTTAGGGAAGAGGATGGGAATGGGAGCCACTGGTAATATCACAGTCAGCTTTTGCAGCACTGGGGAAAATATCTCTCATCCATGATTAAAAGCAGAGAAATTTAGTTAGCTCATGGTTCAGAGGGTTCAGTCTATGATCATCTGGCTCCAAGACAGGAACCTCATGGTAGGGGACAGGATGGAACAAGGCTGCATAGTTCATTGTAGCTGAGAAATAGAGAACAGTGTCAGAGAGGAAGAGGATGGTACCAGGACATGCTGCCCAAAGTTATATCTACGTGGCCCACCTGGATGCACCCAGAAGTGTACTTTACTAATCTTCTAGCCAGTGAGGTTGATAATCACAATTGACAGTCACAGCTATCATGTCCTTCAGAAGCAGACAAAGCTGAAACTCAGAGGAAATTCTGAAAGGATGCAGTGCCATCCTGCAGAACATTATAAAAGTTTAAGTTGTTGACCCTTGTTTCATGATGTTTCCTCAGCAGCAGGAGGAGGGGACACTGATGCATAGGATGTGCAGGAACAAGTGCAGAGTGGAAAGGATTCATGCAGGTGCTCAAATCTGACTGGGAGTGGAAATGTGAATAACCCTGACCTGAACAGAATGAAATAACAAAGGTCTGAGTCATTCTGCCAGTCCATCAGAGCCACTGAGTCAATGTGAAGGCAAGAGTAAAGGGAATTTAGAGTGCATGAGAAGAAGAGATGACGAGCATCTGTTGTGGCAACCAGCAACTCCATGCAATGGCGGGGCGTATGTTTCACTTCATGCTCTTGTCAGAGTCACCAGAAAAGCAAAACCAATAGGTTGCATGGATAGCGAGACAGACAGACAGATAGATGAAGAATAACTGACCCACATGATTCTGAAGGCTGAAGAGTTCTGACATGTGCTACCTGCCAATAGGGGACTGAGACTGAGATGAAATGTCCTATCTCAAGCAAAGAGGCAGGAAAAAAAAAAAGAGTGAATTCCTCATTCCTTGCCTTTTCTATTCAAGCTCTGCATCGGTTGGATACTACCATGTTGGAGAGGGCAATCTACTGAGTCCACCTATTCAAATATTAATCTCATTTGGTAATCTCACAGACAAAACCAGATATAATGTTTAAGCAATCTGTAGCCCAGTCAAATTGACACATAAAATTAACTTTGTCATGCAAATAATCTTCTCCTTCTCCTCTTTCTCCTCCTCCTCCTCCTCCTCCTCCTCCTCCTCCTCCTCCTCCTCCTTCTTCTTCTTCTTCTTCTTCTTCTTCTTCTTCTTCTAAATCTTCTCTCAGGAACAGCCCACAAAAACCTTAGAGTAGCTGCTCCTTGGACATATATGGGGAAGTAGATTCCTGTGGCAGCCATGGAAATGGATTCCTGAAATATTTCCGCCAAGAAAATCTTCTGTGAGAAGCCTGGCTCTCTCATAATCTCAAGG
>PVLA01017906.1:0-15949 GCA_004027455.1 Hydrochoerus hydrochaeris | reverse complement strand
ACTGCTGGGTGCTGGGCTGCACCTGCCTGTGATAAGGAGCTCCAGGACTGCCGTTTCCCTCCTTCCACCCCTGCCGCCAATCCCCTACAAGGGCTGCCTGTGGGTGGTCCCTTCCATGGGGACCCCTCACCTTCAGTTGCTCTACTATGCTCTAAAGTGAGAGATGAGGCTGTGCAAACCATGTTCAGCTGTGAGCTGCAGATGGATGAACCTGACCTGTGAGCTGCAGGGGTCTCAGCCTGACCTGAGCTCTGCTCTGCACTCCAGGTGGCAGGACGGATACAGTGAAGGACAGCTCATGGGAGGACATTGTTCTGGGACCTACAGGAGCTAAGAAGAGACCTAGGGCAGGAGGCCTGGCCTGGCAGCCCCGAGGTGCCTGCTGCTCTCTGGCTGCAGTTCCCTCAGGTGGGGGGCAGTGTGTGGGAGCCTGAGCAGCTGATCCTGCAGCTGGAAGACGGCTGTCCTTGGCACTGGCCTCACACAGGCCAGCCAGGAGGGCCATGCAAAAGTCGCTGGATCTCCTGAGCAGGGCTGATGTGAGGCTCACTGAGGCTGTGTAGGAGTTTTCCTGGCAAGGGGAACATCCGGGTGGAGGGGCTGCCATGTAAGTCCTAGACTTGGTAAATGACAATGAATGAAGGAGAAACTAAGTTAAGCCCGCTGTGGGCAAAGATTGGGGCCTCAGTGGGCAGAGGGCTCATGGGAACAAGAGACATAGCCAGGTGGCCTGGGGGAGCGGGTGGGCTGAGCTGAGATGGACCCCAAGGAGTGAGCTGTAAGAGCTGGGAAACAGCTGTATTTAAACACTCAAACAAATGGGGGCACAGTCGGTAAAAGACGCAAGAGGAGACATGGATGGACATGGGGTTCACATCAGAGGAGCTGGGGGGCAGAATATGTGGTAGGACCTTGTACTCCTCCTCATTGCTCACCTTAGTACTCCTTGGTGCTTATCTTAGTACTCCCTGGTGCTTGCCTTAGTACTCCTTAATCCTTTGCACCATGGTAGAGTATACAGGGCGTGGGAGACGAAGGTGGCCTCTGAGTAAGTGAAGCGAACAGACTCAGCAGAATTAGGTTGTGCAAATAAACAGGATGACACAGGGGAGGATGATGGGTAAAGATGAGTCCTGACTTCCTCATCCCCAAAGCCGTGAGCACCCAAGATCCTGACACCTCAGGCCAGCAGAGGCGGAGGCTGCAGAGAAAAGAGTCAGGCGGCGGGTGGGGAACGGGCCTGGGGACCTTCCTATTGCTGCTGTCCAGGTGCTGGACCAGGTTAGTGCTAGGGCACTCGGCACTCACCTTCCTGTGCTGGAACCGCGTGGGCCGGGCAGAGCACTGGAAGAGAGACAGTGAGGGTGCCCAGCCCAGCGCCAGCCTCGGGGCAGAATCCTCCGGAGTGCGACGCGAGAGGTGGACACAGACACGGGCACATGCGCTTAGAACACACACGCACTGACACACGCACTTGTAACACACGTGCTTATAGGACACACGCACTTATATCACGCACGCACTTATAACACATACGCTTATAACACACTCATTTACACACACACTAATAACACATGCACTTATAACACACATGCATTTATATTATATGAACTTACACACACTTATAACATACACGCCCTTATATCACACACACTTATAATACACACACATTTATACAGGCACTTATAATGTACATGTACTTATAACACACACACACTTATAACACACATGCATTAATAACACACATGTGCTTATAACATACACACTTATAACACACATGCACTTATATCACACATGCACTTATACACACATGCTTACAACACACATGCACTTATACACACACTTATAACACACTCACACACACATTTTTCTCCCACAGCAGGCACAGCCTTGGGGCTCTCCCCGGTTTCCAGCCCCCAGGCCCCCTCTCCCTCTTCTGCAGGAGCCCTGGAGCACTGCAGGTCCGGGCAGCAGTCTTGGGTCGATGTGCTTGCCTGGCCTTGGGTGGGACGGAGACAGCAGCTGGACAGCACAGTCCACGGAGGGACCAGGTTCCCTGGGCAGCTGCGGAGCCTTGGCAGAGAAGCGGCCTAGGCTGTGGGGTCCCCATGCTCCCCTTGATCTCCCACCCACCTCTCGACTCACCAAGGCAGAGGAGGGTGTTGACTCCAGTTGCCATGTTGCTGACCCAGCTCTGTGCACCTGGCCTCTTGCTGGATGCAGGCCCTCGACCCATGACCCACACACTCGCAAGTCAGTGAGTCAGTGCCACAGGAAGTGAGAGGTCACCGTCCCTCTACTGGGTGCTGGGTGTGGCTCCACAGGAGGGAGGAAGGGCTGCTCCCGCAGACTCGGGCCTGGCTGCCTGCCGAGGGGGTGAGGGGAGACTGATGCTCAAACCAGAGCTTGGTGGGGCCCCAATCCATCCTTTAACCAGACCCACATGGAAGGAAAGGGCCTGGGGAGAATGCGAGTGGGCACCATGCAGATGGGGGATTCACTGGGCATCAGTCAGAGCTGCGTGGCCTGGCTGGATCTGGACTAGGAGTTAACTCTGGGAGTCACAGCTGTGTGCACTTACTTAGCTCTTGGTCTCTGTCTCTGTCTCTCTCCTTCCTTCCATCTCCTGCTCCCTTCCTGTCTTTACAGTACTGGGCATTGAACCCAGGGCCATCACACTGAGCAACTTCCCCAGCCCTTTTTGACTTTTTATTTTTGAGACAGGGTCTCCCTAAATCACTGAGTTGCCCAGGATGGGCTGGAGCTTGAGGTCCTCCTGTCTCAGTCTCCTGGAGTGCTGGGGTCACAGGTCTGCACCAGTCTGCTTGGCTGGAACTGTCTCTACACCCACAGGATCCTCCTGCGAGCTCTGACATGTCTCAAAACCATAAAGGGAAAAGGTGACCATGAGGCCCTACACAGCTGGTTCCCCTGCAGTTTCCTCACTTGCGGATGAGGTTATTTCAGGATGGTTCCCCTCTCAGCATTCCCACACCTCATGGATCCCCAGATCACAGCCAAGGGAGAGGCTCCACGGCTGAGGCACACATTGCCTCCGCCAGGAGAGGCAGCACTTTCTCCTGAGTTTTGCAGACTTTGCTTTGATGTCAATTTGCATTTGCCACTGCTGATGCCACTTCACCTCTTTTCCTTGGGCTGACGGCTTTTTCCTCAGAACATTTATAGGATGAATCATTGTTTATTTAAACCATGACAACTTGATCATTACTGTTTCTCTCTGTGGATTCTTTTTTTTTGGGTACAGGGATTGAATTCACAACCATGCACTTGCAAAGTAGGCACTTAGGCCGCTGAGCTAAATCCCTAGTCCTTTCTGAGGATTCTTGAACCGCTGAGACAGAGATGGCCGAGAAGACATGGTTTGCACTTGGAGGACTTCAGATCTTACCTCCCTGCAGCCTGGATCCGGTCCTTACTCACTGCATCCTCTGCCCACCTTCCAGGCCCCCAGGGAGGGTGGGGGAGGGGAGCTGAGGAAAGGCGTTTCAGGGGCCGACATGAGAAGCCCTGAGGGATACCCTCACCCCGTCCTTTCATGAGCAGTGAGTGAGAACCACCCTTTGCCCCTGGGTGTCGGAGCTGTGCAGTTGTGGGGATCTCCTCGAGCTGCCCCAGGGAGCTGGTGCAGAGCCAGGGCAGCATAGTTGGGGCTCCAGGGTCAGCTGGACTTGGAGCCAGTCCTCTGGGTGAGCTCGGGGACTGGGAAACCACAGGCTTTGAGCTGCAGGTGCAGCATCTGTCCCCTGGAAGGTGGGGAGCTCCCATGCAATGGTGCAGAGCCTCAGTTTGGTAGGCGAAGAAGCTCGGGGTGTCCTGCTACTCTCCTCCATCACCACCAGCCACAGCCTGAATTTTGAAATAATGCAAAAAGAAGTGGCTTGAAGAGAAGTGGCTTTCCCAAAGTTCCTGCTGCTGAAGTGAAACAAAACACATTCCAAGGCTAAACATCCCCACAATGGCGCTCTCCAAAGCACAGGGAGCTGCTGGAGATGCTCAGCTCCCCATGGGGCAAAACCAACACAAGGACTCTGAGCCCCATTTCGGCAAACCTCTACAGCCTGCCGCACGGCATGCCTGGATGGAGAGTGAGGGTTTGGGCTAAAATCTGGAAAGAGAAGAGAAGGAAAACGGACAGAGAGTTGGTTAATGGCGCCTCCCAGTCCTGTCGCTGTTGTTCAGAGTGCCTGCTCGCCATCTGCCACGTTTTGGTGAATTTTTCTAGTTTATGACCTCTTCCTGCTTTCCTCTCCCTGCATTCACCTCATGATCGCTTTAGCCCATTCTCTCCCCACCTGATTTTGAGTTCTTGTATTTAGCAGGGCTGCATCTCCATGGCTACCTTGACTGGGCCCTGGGATGCCCAGATTGTCACTTTAACCCAGCTTGTGCCTGTGTGATGCAGGAAATGACCCCTGGAGTTGGGAGACCGAGGTGCACACAGTGTCCTCCCAGCAAGTTGATGCCTACTAATAATTTCCCAGTGGAATCAGCAGAGTAAGAGCGAAGCCCCCACTCCTGACCACCCCCAAGGTGACACCAGAGTTTCCTATCCTTTGGGTCCTCACTGAAACATTGGCTCTTCTTGGCTCCCAAGCCCGCCAGCTGTTGGAATATTCATAAGCTTTCATGGTCCCATGGCTGGACTCGGCCTGGAGCTGAACCTGAGGCCTCTCAGCCCCCCAGGATCTGTTCCACCCCAGCCAGATGTGACCTCCAACTGCTGGCTGAGGGAAGGGTTTGAGGAGAGGAATGACATTGTAGTTTGGGGAAAGGACTTGGCCACACACGACCACTGACATCACTGTGAGATCAGCCACGTGGGAATCTGACCTACCCCTAGCTTCCTCTTGATGTGTGCAGGAAACATAACAATCAAGCAAACAGAAGACAGCAATGAAATACACCTAGCTCGGTGGAAACCTTGTAAGATGAATCCGAGCTCTCGCCTGGTCCTCAAGCCTCAGGGTCTCTGCAGCCCACATCTGCCCTGACTCCTCACCCACGCTGTGACATCTGTCCCTGAAGGAAGTGTCCACACAAAAGTTGCCCTCTGGAGCTCCTACCTTTGGCCCCAAGTGGCCAATGGCTGCCGTATCACATGGCCTGCAATGAGATGCTCCATGCTTTGATTTTCCTACTTTGCAAAATAGGGGCAGAAATGAGTTCTGGTTGGTTTTACCTAAAGACACAACCTCAATGTGTGCAAGAGGCACTTTACAGGGAGGGTGTAGTCCACAGAGGGTGTGGCTGGCCGTGCAGCACACGAATTCTCATTTTGCTCACTGACATTTTAACTTCGACCCTCTCTCTGCATACAAAGTGCCACTGCACCAGTAGCCCTGTGAGTCCCCCAGACTCTGAGTCTTAATTTCTTTTATTTTTTGATCTTGTAAAATTAGCATATGTTTATGACACAAGATGAATACATTTTATGTGGGGGATTGGCGCATACATATGGTGACTTAATAAACAATTAATTTAAAAAAATTAATTCTTTATTGGTAAACTTTAGGTAAAAACAATGATCACATTCATTTTAATTATTTTTATTCCCCTCACCTCCCTTCCATCTCCCCATTGGAGTTTGTGAACATAAGAAATAGCACTAACAATCAGCAAATGGGATTATATCAAATGAATTCCTTGTGTTCTTATGTCCTTCCAGAATCATCCAGAAAGTTCTACCCTTGATTCCTGTATCCCCTTACCCTGAACATGGGATGGAGAACTATGTGGGGGAAATGTCTGTGCACTAGAGAAGAATCTGATATTTCTGAGGCTAACCAGTGGCACCGTGTTAAATGGGAATATTTCTGACACACTGGGTTAACTAAAAGATTCTAAGATCTACATGCAAATGCAAATGGCACTCAAAATGATGATAATCTGAAGGAGGAAGAACAAATGAGCAGATTTTAAGAGACATAAAAGGCTATGCGAAGTGTGCGGCCTTGTCATGAGGCAAGGCTCAGAGAGAGGTAAACAAAAGATGGAAACCAAACTGCTGCCTTGTTTGCAGTCGCTTCAGACTGAAGGAAGGCTGCAGCTGCTGTAGCAGGAATGCAGTGTTCTCGGACAAAAGCGTGCCCTGGAGTGGCAAAAATTAATCCAAATCCACTGTCACACTGTACAAACACGTGTTAATTTCTTTATTAATCTTTTAAAAACATTGCTTCAAACTGCGAGGCTCTTGAGGTTCCGGGGGTGAACGACAGCAAAAGGATGAGGGAATAGAGACAAAGCTGGGGTCAGCTGGCGCCTCTCTCCGGGTGGGGGGAGAGGAAGTGCCCCTCCCTGGAGGGGTGTTTATTTATACACTCAGCAACTTAATGTCACCTGATGCCCCCTTGCCTAGTAATCTGCATGTATGGCAGATTAAGGGCCTGAATTTGGGTTCAGAGTTGCCTGTTTCTGAGGCTCATCCCGAGGTGGTCTTTGTTGGGCACCGCAGGGCTGTAACCTGGGTGCACCATGCAGTCCCGCATTCTCTGGGGAACACGCCGAGGAGGGTGGCTGGGCCCGGTGGTGTCCACTCCAGGGAAACTTTGCTCTCAGCACTCCTCCGCTGTGCACCCCGGGCTCCCGGCGGTTCAGCGCTTTGAGAGCTCAGCTCGTGCAACGTGGCTGCTGTGGCTCTCGGTGGCGGGGGCATCTCGCTTCTGCGTGGACACCCAGGGGTCCAGCTCGGTGTTGGTCAGCTCTAAGGCCTCCTGGTCCCATGGGTCCTGGCGGGATGGGGGGATGAGTGAGGGCGCAGGGGCCACGGGGAGGGGCGAGAGAGAAGAGACCCCGCCAGCCACTCACCACCACATCAGCTTGGGGCTCTCTTCCTGTGTGGCTGCACCTACGGAACGGAGGTCGGAGGGCAGAGGTCATGGGCACGCGGGGAGCCGCACCCACCTCACTGGGGCACCTCTCCGAGAGCCAGCATTGCCCACCCGCGTCCACGCTCCCACGCCGCTTCCTGGCGGAGCCCCAACGCTGCATGAGGATGAGGAGGGCGAAGACCATGAGGAGGGAGAGAAGGACCACGGGCGCCCACAACACGGTCAGGATCCACGGGCGTCCACTGGCGTCTGCGGAGAGACCGAGCTGGGGAGGTGGCCCAGGCGCTGCCCGGGGGGGCCCGGCTCCCTGCAGTTCTGGGAGTCTGGGGTGCAGTGCTGGGACAGGCGTTGTGGTCATGAGCCTCACGAGCTGCCCGACCCCAGGACCCCCGCCCGCGCTCCCTGTGTCGCCCCAGGTCGACCTCTCTGAGCTCAGGACACTTGCGCAGCCTTCGGGTCAGCCGCGCCCGTCCCGTCCACCCCCACACACGCCGCCTCCTCACTTCGCCACCACCCGGCACCCTGCCACCGGGACAGAGGATTCGACTCTGACCTCACTGGTGCTCCGAGAACCGCAGGGCAGGGCAAGGCCTGGGCCCAGACCCCCCCCCCCCACTTCGGGCTGCAGCAAGAGCTGAGGCTGCTGAGCTCTGGCCTAAGCGCGGGCTGCTCTGGGTTATTGGGGCGCCCGCTGCTGCAGACGGGATGGGAAAGGAAGGAGACAGCGCTGGGCCCCGGGCCTCCGAGCCCTGGGCTCCGGCAGAGGGAAGAGGGCGCTGGCACTCACTAGGGCTGAGGCTGGAGCCTGTGGGTGGCGGTGGCCTTGTCGGGTGGCTGCTGGGCGCCGCTCCTAGGGGGACAGGGGCGGCGGGGCTGAGGCTGCCGGCCTAGTCCTCCACCAGGCAGATCCGGACGCTGGCACGGTGTCTGCACGGGGTCACTGCGGTGGGGCCCAGCACACTGCCCGCCGCCTCTCCAGGTCCGCCCTGGCTTCCGGCCTCCGGCCCGGGCTCCCCATCCCTGCCACCTTCCTGTCCTCAGAAGCCAGGTCCTCCCCCTCATTCCCTGGATCTGCTGTCCCGCGCCACTTCTGTTCTTCCTCAAAGATCAAATGACCACGGGAGGTGAATGATGTGAGTCAACTCAGGACATGGAGGCAGGCAGTGAAGGCCACTCGAGGCCCTCAGGAAGGAGGCGGGAAGCATGGCCGTGGGACGCGCACCGTGATGGGATGGGCTTGTTCACAGAAGGGGAGTATTTTCACGGAGGTTAACGGAAATGCGTGTTTTGCTGTGACAACCTGTTCGCATTTAAACATTGGCCGTATTTTTCAAGCTAGGTCATTGTGCTGCCCTTTGAGGCTGGTCAGCGGCCAGCACTGGCTTTGTCATCCAAAGCTGAGCGTTGGGGGTCCCGGGACGCCCTCCCTGAGATGCGGGTGCGGAGGTCTCTGTGGGAGGGCGCCTGGGAGCGCAGGGTGGGTGCGGGGCTGCTGTGGCCTTTCCTCTGCCCACCCAGCACAGGCTCCCCTCCTCCTGGTCCTCCTGACCTCCTCTCCCAGCCTCCCCGCTCTGTGGAGCCCGTGGGGGGTTCCGGGGGGGATGAGGGGGTGCTGCAGGCGTCCTGCCCACCTTTCCACGCAGGGTTCCCCTCTCACTGTTAGCCCTTCATTGCCCTGTCTCTGTGCTTGTTCTCCGGTCCAGCAGTCCTCACCTGTGACCGAGAGATGGACGGGGGTCACTCGGGGCTGACCACGCATGTCGGGAACTGTGGAAAGAGCCGTAGCATCTGTAGGTGGCTCCGTGGGCCCCGGGGCCCAGCAGGAAGTCGGCCTGGAACGTGCGCTCTCCTCTCTGGGCCACGGCAAGCTGGTGTCCAAGGGGCTGCCCATCCCGGGACAGGTGGTACATGTCAAAAGGGCACTTGGAGCTGCAGGACAAGGTCACGTTTCCACCCGGCCTGGCCCTGGGGTCCAGCTGGGCCGAGAGGGAAGGTTTCTTGTGCAGACCTGGGGGAAGGGAGGCAGCTGAGGTGGGGAGGCTGCCGCTTGTCACTGCGACCTTCCCTGTGACTGGGGTTTGCTGTCCCCATTCTTGGGACTTCATGTCCACTCTGCCTTCCTCTGGCTTTTTCTTCATTCCCTTTTCTTTCTTCAGGCCTGTTATTCTAATCGTACTTTCACTGCCTGTCTATGTGTGTGTGTGTTGCTGTGTGTTTACATCTCTGCTGTTCAGTGGCTCTTCCTCTCTGCAGGTCTCTCTGGGTTTTGTCCTCCTGTCACATCTGAGCTTGGAAACCATCTGAGGGGGTGGGACTTGGAGAGCACCCAGCACAAGGAATCTTGCTTTGCTCCCCGTGTGGGACCACGTAGGTCTGGGAGGATCACGGCTCAGCCGTGTGGCAGGAAGAAGTGTCACGTGAACGCGGCTCCCAAGGGAGCTGGATGCAGGAGGCGGGATGCAGCATGATCCCTTCGCGGGGCCTCAGCCCGAGAGGGCCAGACACGTGTGTGTCTAGTTCTCCTGGTGAGAAGACCGCGTGCAGCGAGATGGAAACCCAGCTCCTCACTGTCCCAGGCTCTGAATGAGGTCACAGTGGGAGGTTGCACTCTCCACATGTCTATCTGTGTGTGTGTCTCTTTCTCCACTCTTTATCTGCGTTTCTTTCCCGCGTCTGTGCCTTATGTTCTGCCCCTCATTCTATATTTGTGTCTGTTGGTAAAACTCTCCCAAGGCTGTCTGTCTCCCAAGGCTGTCTGTCATCTCCCTTGTGGTCCCCAGGGCTCCAAATCCTGCACCATCAGGTCTGTACCCCAGAGAAGGTGAAGAAAGGGCCAGGATGCTCTTACCTGTGACCACGAGGTCCAGGGGGTCGCTGGGGGCTGACCACTCATAAGGGGAGTCACTGAGAGACCCATAGCATCTATAGGTCCCTGCATGGGTGGCTGTCACAGGGTTCTTGAAGAAGCTGGCCTGAGAGTTCCCATTCTGAGGTTTCCCTGTGAGATTCAAGGGGTCCTGGGCTACCCCGTCTCTGTGCAGAACCAGAATGAAGGTCTCGAACCTGATCTGCGAGACACACTGCAGGGTCACCTTCTCCCCTGATTTCACCAGGGGTCCTGGCTGGGCCAGGAGGGAGGGCTTCTTGTAGACACCTAGAAACACAGAGACGGTGAGCTCAGTCCTGCTCCTGGCCCCATTGCCTGGGGTCCTGGTCTGAGTGAGGGCTTCCTCTCCCCAGCTCTCTCTGTTCTTTCTGCTCTGTCTCCACGGTTGTTTCTGTGTCTCTTCCCCCCGCCCATGTCTGCCCACTTTCCCTTGTGCCTTTCTCGGTTTCCGTCTCTAGAAACAGAATCCATGCCCTGGGTCACCCTTGGCATCTGCTGCTTGAGCCTGGGCCACCGAGGCTGCACGTCCAGCTCTGTTGCCAGCAAGGCCGTGCTCTTGTGGACAGAATGGGTCTCTGGCAGGACGCAGAGCAGGCGACATGTCCTCCCCAGCATCACCCATCCTGCTCCTGGCAGGGTTCACTGCCATGTCTGGGCCTTCATGCTCCAGCCTCCACAGGGCGGACATGAGGCTGGGCCCAGGAGCTCCCCCACTCCCAGCTGGTGGTGGCTTTGGCATCTGGCCCTTCGTGACTGACCTCTGAGTCTAGCTGGCCTCTCAAGTTAGCTTCCTAATTTGGCCTTGTTCTGGGAATCTGGGTGAGTTCTTGCTTAAAATAACACAGATGTGCTCTCTCGTGGCTCTGCAGTCAGAAACCTGGGGATAGAAGTGGGGCTGCACTGGCCACGTTGGCTCCTTACTCCTGGGTGCCAGGGGAGAATCCACTCCCTTTCCTTGGCAGCTTCCAGAGGCCCCTGTGTCCTTGGCTCACAGCCCCTGCTCCCCATGCAGAGCTGCAACAGCTGGTGGGGTCTCTCGGGTTCCATTGCCTGGGCCTTCTCTCCCCAACCTCGTCCTCTCTCCTGTGGGCCCTTGTGGTCACTCAGAGCCCATCTGGATAAGCCAGGAAGTCTCCCACCACAAGGGCAGCTCAGCAACTCCCTGAATTCCTCCTCCCCTTAATCTGCTCCCATCACATGATACAAATGCACACAACTCCAGGGTTAGAATGTGGACCTTGTTTTGGAGCCATTGCTCTGCCTCCCCCAGGACCCAGTTTCCTGTCCTGAGTCCTGCTTTCCTAAATGAGATTGTCCGGATCACTCTTCTTAGGCCCTGAATGACACTCATTCTGGAAAACTCTGGGATGAAGAAGGTGAGGCAAAGCACTGCATTCAAGGCTCGAGCTGTCTGACCTGTAATTGTGAGGACCAGAGGGTCGCTGGGTGCTGAGAATCTGTGAGGAGAATGAAGAGAAGAAGAGGAACATCTGTAGGACCCTGCATGTGCTGGCGTCACAGACCCCAAGAGGACGTCCTTCTGGAATATCCTGTCCTCAATCTCTGGGACATGAGACCCGTCTTCCTTGTAGATCTGAAATGTGTCAAACCCTCGAGGAGGGTCACATTTGAGAACCACATGCTCTCCTTGAGGAATGATGGTGCCTGGCCTGGCAGACAGGGTGGGCTTGTCAGGACCTCCTGGGGAGAAGGGGGCACAGGTTCAGAGAGGCGGATGTGAGGGGCCCCCATCCCTGTGCTCTGCCTCCTCTTCCTCTTCCTGTCTGAGGCTCCTTTCCATATCAGCGGTGCTGAAGCTGCAGGGAGACCCCTACCCCTTCGTGCAGTGAAGCACGTAGCCTGAGAATTCTAAGCAAGTAAGAATAATGCACGCTTAGTAGATTTGGTCCTGCAGAGTCAGTTATCCTCAACAGGCCAGCTGAGATGTATGTGGCCGAAGGCAAGGCTCATGCGAATGAAGTGACGTCAGCCGGGGAGAGATACCAGCGAGAGTGTGGAGCTGGAGTCCTCTGGTGTCATGGTCGCCCACACAGAGACCCAGCTGCACAGACGCATGTGCACACTGCTTTGAATGTCCCAGGACTCAGGCGTGGGCTGAGACAGCCCCAGGTCCATATCACCAAGCAAAGCTGCGGGACAAAGAGAGGGGCGAGTCTTGCGGTCTGGAGCCCTGCCCCAGGCCTGTGTGATGCTTCGTGTGTTGAGATTCCCTGGTTCTGTGCTCTCTGCTTTGGGATGTGTGAGCTGAAGGTGGATGTTAGGCTTTTCTACTATTCTGAGATGTCTGAGGGAGCTTATGTGGAAACTTGGTGTTATGGATTAAAAACTGATAATCAGACCATGGGCCTGCCCTGCCAGCGGGAAGTCAGTGGAAGCCTGTATTGGGGATAAGGTACCCAGAACCTCCACCGTGGGCCTGGCCTGCCACCAGGAACTTGGTGGAAGCCTGCATCAGGCACAGGCTTCCTGGAACCTCCCCTGTGGGCCCACCCTGCCACCGGGAATTTAGTGGAAGCTTGCATCAGGGGTAAGCTGCCCAGAAGCTCTACCAAGGGCCCACCCTGCCACTGGGAACTCAGTGCAAGCCTGCCTCAGGGGTAGACTCCCTGGTACCTCCACCGAGGGCCCACCCTGCCACCTGGAACTCAGCATAAGCCCGCGTCAGGGGTAGGCTACCCAGAACCTCCTCTGTGGGCCTGCCCTGCCACCAGGAACATCAAGGAGGCCCGCCCAAGACTGAAAACTGCCCTGGACTGCTACAGATGGGCCCGCCCTCCCACCTGGAACATCAGAAGATCTCAGCAGTATCCAGTTAGTGTGAGAAGATTTGGAACTTTGCTCCCAGGTGGCAAACTTTGGACTATAGTGGATTGACTGTATCAATGTGGTGAGTGTACCCCTAAAATAGAGGTGTACAGGGGATAAATAGGGCCAGTAGTAAAACCCCCTCCAACTAACTATAAGATTTTGGTGTGTCTGAAAAGAGTGTGTGTGATCCCTTCCTACACATAGAAAACACCAGGCAGAGGGAAAATGAAAAATAAAAAAGCAAAATTCAGTCTCAAACATATAGTTCACCGGAAGCAACTATAGGAGACATTGAAATAGAGGACCCCAAAAGTAACACACTGGGAATCTCTGAAAAGATAGCCAGTGGAATAAAAAAACAACTGCATCAGGCTATAGAGGAAATCAAATTAGAAGTAGTCTCCCATGTAAAGATAGAAATAACAACTTTAGTAAAGGAGTTGTTGAATGCAGCTAAAGAAGAACTAGAGAAAAAAGTATATGAGCATGGGAAACTGATTGAAACTTTGAATGAATAATATAGAAAACAAGCAGAATTCATTAAATAAGCTCAAAGAGACATCCAAGAAACAAAAATTCTATTGAAAGCATGCAAAACCGCCTAAAGGAAGCTGAGGATAGGATTTTGGACCTTGAGGACAGGATCACAGTTAGTGATCAGGAAAGGATAGAACTTTTAAAAATAACAAAGCAGTATGACATGACAATTCAGAAGCTTCATGATGATGCCAAGAGCAACAATATAAGAATAATGGGCATTAGTGAAGATATAGGAGTCTGGGCAAATGGCATACATAAAGTATTTACAGAAATAATAGCAGAAAATTTCCCAAACATGGGGAAAGAATCTGATATGCAGATAAGTGAGGCATATAGAACACCAAACAGTCACAATCAACATAAATCCACACCCAGACACATAATCATTAAGGTATCAGACATACTGCATAAAAACAGAATATTAAAAGCTGCCAGAGAAAAGACACAACTCACCTATCAAGGAAAGCCCATTAAATCACCGCAGACTTTTCAGCACAAACCCTCAAGTCAAAAAGAGCTTGGAGTGAGGTATTTCAAGCCCTGAAAGAAAACAATCTTCAACCCAGACTGATGTACCCAGCAAAACTTTCATTCAAATTTAATGGAGAAACAAGATAGTTCCATGACAAAGAACAACTGAAGAAATTCATGTCCACCAAACCAACCCTAGAAACAGTACTGAAAGACATACTAGACAGAGATAAAAATGACCACAATACCCAAAACAACAACAGAAAGAAACCACCAGGTAGGATAAGCAATTAAATAAGAGGAAAAGCAGAAAGAAACAACTGGAACATAACATGGCAAAGTCAAGCCAGTGCATATCAGTGTTATTCATAAATATAAATGGCCTCAATTCACCTATAAACAGAAATAGATTGACAGAATGGATCAAGAAACAGGACCCCACAATATGCTGTATACAAGAAACACATCTGACCCAAAAGGAAACTCATAGAGTAAAAGTCAAAGGATGGAAAACAGTATTCAATGCAACAGGAACCCAGAAAAAAGCAGGGGTAGCTCTTCTATTTGCAGACAACGTGAACTTCAAACCTAAAATGACTAAAAGAGATAGAGAAGGTCACTACATACTTGTTAGTGGAAAAATTTAAGAGGAAGAACTAACAATTATAAATATATATGCGCCAAATACAGGAGCACCCAACTATATAAGACAGATACTAATGGACATGAAAAACTAAATACACAAGAACACAATTATAACAGGAGATCTTAACAGCCCATTGTCACAAAGAGATAGATCAACTAGACAAAAAGTCAGCAAAGAAATAACAGAACTGAATCATACCTGTGGGCAATTGGACTTAGTAGATGTTTACAGAGTGTTCCACCCAACATCAGAATAGACATTCTTCTCAGCTGCACTTGGGACATTCTCCAAAATAGACCATATATTATCCCATAAAACATTCTTAAGTAAATGCAAAGATATTGAAATACTATGCATAATATCTGACCATAGTGCACTGAAATTGGAAATTAATGGCAAAAGAAATTGTAAAACCTGCATAAATACATGGAAATTAAATAACAGTCTTTTGAACAACCAGTTCCTCTTCGATGGCACAGGAAATAATAGCAAGGATTGACAACAGAATTTTGTTAGATGAAAAGTGGCCACACAACAAAGGAAAGAACTGACAGAGAACAGAGACAGCCCACGCGATGGGAGAAAATACCCGCCAGCTACTCCTTGGGCAGAGGGTTTGTATCCAGATAGTACAAAGATTTAAATGCTTAGCAGCAACAATGAAACCCAACAGAAGATGGCAAATGAACTCACTGGACAAGTCCCAGAAGAAGTGCAAATAGCCAATAAATATGTGAAAAAGTGTTCAACCTCTAAGCTGCCTTGGCAATGAAACCGAGAAGTACATTGAGGTGGATAGAGAATGAAAGTGTGATACATGTAAGAAAAAATACATTCAGCCATAGGAGAATGAAACCTTGTCCTTGGCGGGAAAATTGATGGGACAGGAGACTTATGGTAAATGAAATCAGCCAGTGGTAAAGTCAGACAGCACAGGTTCTCTCTTGAATGAGGAATTTAGAGGTTTTAGAGGTTTAAAAAGAGGTTTCAGGGGAGCAGAAAGGAGCCTCTCGGAGAGGAGGCAGGGGTGGGGGGAGAGGGTGGAAAAGGGGGGAAGAGCTATGGGCCGTGTGTGAGTGTGTTGTGTGCAGGCAGAGGTCTGCAAAGATGACCCTGCCTTTCTGTGTAGTTAATACACACACGGACACAAGAACAGAATGTTAGTGCGTAACACAAAGCATCAGAAGGTAGAGAACTCCCTGGAGAATGAGTGTGAAGTCACACAGAATACTCTCCTCATGGAGTGGCAGTGTGTGGGTCATGCTGTCTCAGTGCGAGGATAAAGGACAAATACTAATGCTGATAGTTACAGAGTAGCCCGGAGGGTCCTGGGGACAGATGGACCATGTTTCCAGGCCCCAGTGTGCCAACCACAGGTGAGCTGCACACAGGTGTTCCTGGTGTCAGTTTCTAGGTCCGGCCTTGTGCCACCTGCCCTCCCATCACAGGGGCACCTGCTGTTTGTGGACAGACTCACCCGTCAGTGCCCAGATGCTCTGGACCACGAAGAACCCTGTAGAGCCAGATTCCTGAAGGAGGGTGCAATCCTCGCAGAACCCACTCTCTGCCCCTCCTTCCCCCTGCGGCCTGTGACCTCTGCAGTAGACCCTGCTCGGGTGAAGGCCAACTCAGCACCAACACCCACCACCCCCGGAGACAGGGCTCCCTCCGGGCAGAGCCAGCCCCAAGCCAGCATGCCCAGCGCGGGCTCCAGGGCCCGAGTTCCCA
>PVLA01017905.1:0-15964 GCA_004027455.1 Hydrochoerus hydrochaeris | reverse complement strand
TTCCCTTCCCTTCCCTTCCCTTCCCTTGCCTTGCCTTCCTTTCCCCTTCTTTCCTTCCTTTTCCTGATTTAGGCATTCAAGAAATTATTTTCTAGGTCACTCACCACAGAGATAATAGAACAGAGACTTTGTTGACCAAATATAATTTTGCATAAAGATTTTACAAAAATAACTTGAAAAAGTTTCTAAATAAATGGACAGTTTAAGCCCTCAACAAACAAAATCAGTAATCTCTGAAGAAAATGAAGAATCTGATTTCCAGAGTTATTGTATTGCAATATCCAAAATATTCAGTTCTCAATGGGAAAAAATAGAAAAGATCTTTGAATTTGCAAAACAAAGAACTTTAGTTCCTTTATATGTTCAGCTAGTTGAAAGATTATGGGGAAAAACTCAAAAGATATCAGAAGAATGGTGTATGAATACATAAGGAATATCAGAAAGGAGAGAAATTATGTAAACAAATCAAAGCAAGTTTGGTGATAAAAAAGTACAGTGACTAAAATGAAAATCTCACTTGACTCTTTCCAAGGAAATCTGAGCAGATTTGAAGGAAGCAGGGAACTTCATAACAGGGCAACTGATATTATCTAGTTAGAAGACCTGAAAGAAAAAAAAAAAAGAATGAAGAAAAATGAATACAGCAAAGGAATCTATGGGACACTGTAAGTGGACTAATGTACATGTTATGGATGTCCTAGAACTAGGAGATTGAGAAAAAGATGAAGAAAAACTACTTGAGGAAATGATGGCTGAAAATAACCCTAAAGTGTGATGAAAGGCATGAAAGACTATTAAATAAATACAAGCAGGAGAAGCTCAGAGACAAGATGCAGAGGCATTATAGTTAAACTGTGAAGAGCCAAAGAGAAAACTTTGAAATCAGCAAGAGAGAAACAACCTGTCATGGACAAAGAATTTTCAGTAAGATTAACAGCCAACCTTTCATCAGAAATGATGGTAGCCAGGAGATAGTAGGGTGATATATTTACAGTGAAAAAAAACAAAACAAAATAAAACAACAACAAAAGATAAAGACACAAAAATCTGTCAAGAATTCTACATCAGCCAAAACTTTCCTTCAAAAATGGAGGCTAGATTAAAACATTTCTAGATAAAGAGAAGGTAAGCAGGTTTGTCAGTAGTAGTCCTACCCTATGAAAAATGCTTAATGGAATACTTCAGAATTGCAAGCTGCTTGAAGATCTTTAGTAAGAGTAACTGAAATACCCCAAAAGACACAGACTGGCAAAATTGATCAAGAAGCAAGATCCAACAATATGTAGCATAGAAGAAACACATTTAACCAGAAAAGGAATTCATGCACTGAAAATCAAAGGATGGAAAACAATACTTGATGTGACAGGAACCCAGAAAAAAGCAAGCGTATCTATTCTATATGCAGACAAAATGAATTTCAAGTCAAGACTGATTAAGAGAGATAAAGAAGGTCACTACATGCTTGTAAATGGAACAATTCAAGAGGAAGAGATAACAATCAAATATATATGCAACAAATACCAGTGCATCCAACTATATAAAACAATTACTAATGGACATGAAAAATCAAATAAACCCTAATACAATTATATTCGGAAACCTCAATACCCCACTGTCACAAAAAGATGGATCAACTAGACAAAAAAAATCAATAATGATATATTAGAACTAAATCAAATTTTTGAACAAATGGATTTAGTAGCTATCTGTAGAGTATTTCACCTCACAACATCAGAGTACACATTCTTCATAGCTGCACTTGGGACATTCTCCAAAATAGACCATATGCTGACTCATAGAACATGCTTAAGTAAGTGTAAAGAAATTGAAATTATCCCATGCATACTATCAGACCACAGTGCAATGAAATTGGAAATCTGTGGCAAAAGAAACCACAAGAACTTCATAAACACATGGAAATTAAATAGCACCCTTCTGAACAAACAGTGGGTGACAGATGAAATTAAAGAAGAAATTAGACAGTTTTGATAGTTGAATGATAATAACAATACACTGGAACTTGTGGGACACACTGCAGTCTTAAGAGGGAAATTTATAGCAGTAAATACCCATATCAGGAAAACAGAGCAAGCACATATAAACAGCTTAATGTTGAAGGTCAAACTTCTAGAAAAAGAAGAGCAGGGTAAGGTGAATCAAGAAGATATGAAAATCCTAAATAACCCAGTATCAATCAATGAAATTGAAGATATAATTAAATACCTACAACAAAGAAAATCCCAGGCCCTAATGGAGTCACTCTCGAATTCTATAAGAAATTTAGAGAAGACATAACACTACTACTTCTCAAACTCTAGTGAAATTGAAAGGGAAACAATACTCCCAAATTCATTCCTGATACCAAAACCAGAGAAAGATCCAACTAAGGAAGAGAATTACAGGGCAATTTCCCTGATGAACATTGATGCAAAAATCCTCAATAAGACACTGGCAACAGTCTGCAGCAAATCACCAAAGTGACCAAGTGAGATTCATCCCAGGCATGCAGGGATGGATCAACATACATAAATCCATAAATGTAACATGCCGCATTAACCAAGCTAAGGACAAAAATCAAATGATCACCTCAATAGATGCAGAAAAAGCTTTATGACAAGTCCAGCACCCATTCATGATAAAAACACCTTAGAAAATTGGAATAGATGGTCTTTATCTCAATCTGATAAAAGCCATCGATGTCAAGCCAACAGCCAACATCACATTAAATGGACAAAAACTGAAAGTTTGCTCTCAGGAACAAGACAAGGATGTCCATTGTCTCCACTCTTATTCAACAGAGTCCTGGAAACTTTAGTGGGAGCAATTAGATAAGAGAAAGAAATAAAAGGAACAAAGGAAGGAAGAAGTCAAAGCATTGTTATTTGCTGATGACATGATATTCTACTTAGAAGATCACAAAAACTTCACCAAAAGATGTTTAGATTTAATAAGCAAATTCAGTAACATATCTGGATACAAAGTCAACACTCAAAAATCAATGGCCTTCCTGCATGTGAATAACAAATTCAGTGTGAGAGAAATCAGGGAAATAATACCTTTTACCATAGCATATCCAAAAAAATGAAATACCTAGGAATCAATCTCACAAAGGAGGTCAAAGATCTCTATACTGAAAACTACAGTAGTGTGAAAAAGCAGATTGAAGAGGATATTAGAAGATGGAGAGAGATTCTGTGCTCTTGGATAGGAAGAACCAATATAGTGAAAATGGCCATACTTCCAAAACTGCTATACAGATTCAGCACAATCCTAATCCCAGTTCCAATAGCGTATCTTGCAGAATTAGACAAAACAATCCTAAAATTCATCTCCAACCAGAAGAGACCTAGAATAGCAAAGGTAATCCTGCTAACAAAGACAAGACAGGGAGCATCAGAATCCCTCACTTGAAATTACACTATAAAGCTACTGTGATAAAAAGTGTACTGGCAAAAGAAAGAAAGAAAGAAAGAAAGAAAGAAAGAAAGAAAGAAAGAAAGAAAGAAAGAAACAAACAAATAAAAACAGACCCAAAGATCAATGGAACAGATTAGAAGATGCAGAAACCACTCCAGGCACACTCAGCCACCTTCTCTCTGACAAAGGTACCCAACACAGTCAGTAGAAGAAAGTCTCTTTAAATGGTGCTGGAAAAACTGGCTCTACACTTGCCAAAGATTAACACTGGACCCATATCTTTCACCATGCACTAAGCTAAAATCAAAATGAATCAAAGATATTAATACTCAAATGCAAAGAGAGAATAGGTAAAACTGTTCAAGACAATGGTGTAGGCAAAGACTATAAACAAAATCCCGATTGCACAGGCACTATCACAAAGAATCAACAACTGGGATCTCATCCTATTGAAAAGCTTTTGCACAGCAAGAGAAACCACAATGTGGTAGAAAAATGTTTGTCAGCTGTTCCTCAGACAAAGGATTACTATTGAGAACATATAAGGAACTAAAAAAAAAAAATCAATCCTCCCAGATTTAAAGATCCAGTTGAAAAATGGGCATCTGAGATGAATACATCTCAGGTGAAGAAACACAACAAATAAATATGTGAAAAAATGTTCAACATCACTGATCATTTGAGAAATGCAAATTAAAACAACACTGAGATTCCATGTCACCCCAGAAAGAATGGTTATTGTCAAGAAATCAAGTAGTAACAAATGCTGGAGGGGCTGTGGGGAAAAAGGAACCCTTCTCCACTGTTGGTGGGAATGCAGACTGGTGCAACCACTGTGGAAACCAATGTGGAGATTCCTCAAAAAACTAGGACTAGAGGTTCCATTCAATCCAGCTATTCTCCTTCTGGGTAACTTCCCAAAAGAATTAAAAACATCATTAACACAGTGATATACGTGTACCTGTGTTTATAGTGGCATAATTTGTAATAGCTAGATCTTGGAAACAGCTTAAATGCCCATCCATGAGGATTGGATAAAAAATGTGTGGTATTTTTATACAACGGAGTACTACTCAGCTATAAAGAAGAATAAACTAGAGACTTCTATGGGTAAATGATGCAACTTGGAATGTACTCATTAGTGAAGTAAATAAGACATATGTGTAAACATTGTACTGTTTTATTAGTGTAGAAAGTGAAAGAAAAAACACGTATATGTATATAAAAAATAGCTAAGGTAGTTATACTACTGATTTCTCTGAGTTCACTAAATCAAAAGACTTGTGCTGGTATTGTTTGCATAATTAGAGGCAGATGTCTTGTGCTCTGGGTGACTGATTTGGGGATGACAATGTACAATATATGTACCATTGTTGGCCAATTGACGTTTTAAAATTGTTTTACTTTTCCTTTTTCATTTTTTCCTTAAAATAAAATTGATTTGAAAAAAAGTGAAGGGAGGAAATAAAACTTAGAGCATACTTAAAAAATAAATATGGAATAGAAAAAACAATAGTGAGAATCAACAGGCTTGAAGTTTCTTGTTTGAAAAGATCAACAAAATTGGCAAACCTTTAGCTAGACTAAGAAATAACAGACAAACTACATAAATGACTAAAAGCATAAATCAAAGTGGAGACATTGTTATCAACCTTACAGATAACGAAAGAAGAGAATATCATAAACATTGCATATAAACAAATGTGATAATCTAGGTGCAATCGGCACATTTCTTGAAATGCACAACTTACTGACACTGATCCAAGACAAAGCAGAAATAATCGGGTGTGGCGGCACAGGCTGAGGCAGAAGGGGTGCAGGTTGGAGACTTACCTGAGCAACTTAGCAAGTAGTGAGAACATGTCTTAAAATAAAAAATAAAGTGCTGGGGAGAAGCTCAGTGTAAAGGCCTTAAATTAAATCCCCAGTACTACAAAAATTAAAAAAATCTCAACAGACCTATAAAAAGTAAAGAGTTTGAATCAGTAATCAAAACCTTCCCAAGAAAGCAAAGTCCAGGATTGAACTACTTTTACTGGTAGTTTCTACCAAACATTGACAGACAAATGGATGTTGACCCCACTGAAGCTCTACTGGACAGCAGAAGAGAGCAGAATGCTTCTGTAGGCGACAGCTTGGCTGCTAGAAGACATGGCGCATGGAATAGGCTAACAACAGAATATTCCTTAGTCTCTGAAGCTGGGAGTAAGATTCAGGTGCCAGTGGGACTAGGTCCTGGGTGGTACCTCTTCCTGGTCTGCGATCACCTGCTTGGTCTTGCTGGGGCCTCTCCCGGTGCATTTATAGAGAGGGGTAACAGCTTTCTCTGCTACCCCTTCCTTGCTCACAGAGAGGAAAGTGTCTGAGTAGCGCATGCAAGTTGCACAGAAGCAGGAGCAGCCCCAAGTCCTGGCCAGACCAGCCTATGTGCACAGCCCCAGTTGCAGCAGGCAGGTGGGGTGAGGGTGGGGGCGACTCCTTGGCCTTTGCTGTCCTGTCACGGCCCTGGCCTCAGGGCTGGGCCTCATCACACCAACCTCGGCTTCGTCTCCCTGAAGTGCTCTTTCCTGGCAGCAGCTGCCTCACAGAGCTGGTGGGCCCCTGCTTTCACATCCTACGTCTCTGCTCGTTCCAGTCTCAGAGCAGCCATGGCAGCCACTCCATCTCAGCCACCATGCCCTTTCTGGGGTGCCTGTCACAGCAGTCTGCTGTGTCTGCTCCCTGTGTGGGGGTCCTGAGAGGGTGGGGGTTGTCCAGTTGTCTGCTGAAGCTCTGGGTCATTGATTCAAGCAGAGCTCAGGTGCCCTGGAGGAGGTGTGGTGAAGAGTGGACACTGCTGTGGCTGTGTCCACATGGTTACAGCTGGTATGCAGCTGTAGTAGAACACAGGTAGCCCTCCACCTGTAAGGCCAAGCGCACCCCCTGCCAGCCTCCGAAACTCTGTGGCGGGGCTCTGCCTCTTCTGACCACCTAGCATCCCTGGCCTGCTCCTCACCCTCACAGGAGCAGACTTCCTGCCTGCGTGTGATGTCCTTTGCCCAAATTCACTGATGAACTCTTGCACAGGCTGAAGCCAGGCCAGAATGTCTCCTTCCCTGGGCCACCTCATGGCACACCCACCAGACAGCCCTACTATAGGCTTACTCTTTGCAGTGATGCTGCAGCGTAGGGTGCTGGTCCTCTTGGCTGGAAGACCTTGAGGGCGCATTGCAGCCTCCCCAAGGGGGTGGTCAGGCTCCAGGTGGGGCCACTGTGGCATGAGAGTGAGCTCTCCCCTCTCGCTACCCCTCCTCTCTTTCTAGTTTCTGTTTTGTCTGATGGCCTCTTGTGTTTGCACAGAGCCAGTCTAACTTATGAAAATCAAGAGTCATCTTAGCATTTTTTCACTGCATTCCCCTGCAGCTGCAGTATTTCCAGATGTTCAATACTGCTGTATTAGCAGAGGTTGTTAATGACACTCAGGCTGACAGAATACAAATTGATTCTTAAAATTTATGCTGATTGCCTAGGCAGGTTACTTGCACTAGCTAAGCAAAAATGAAAGACAAAACAGATGAAAACTCTAAACTCATGGCATGTGGCACATATGGCCATTGATTCAAATTTTGGGCCATGTGACCCAAACACAAAAGGGCTTAGCTGACTGGAGAAGTGTGGACAGGATTGGTTTCCAGGGAAGACTTAATGGCCCAGATCCAAAGGGATGCTAAAGTTGAAGGCAACATGGGTATCTGGCTTCAGCTGGGCCAGAGGCCTTGTCAAATGTAGAGGCCTCAGTGTCAAGCTGGCCTGATGTAAACCCTAGGGTTACCTTTTACTTGTGGTGTGTGGGTTGGTGGAGGTTGTTAAACCCTGAATATCTTCATCAGCAGACAGAGCACATGGCCTTATGGGGGCAATATGAGCTTAAACAACACAGTACACACAAAACTGGGACCACTCCCTCAACCCTCACTAGTTAGGAGAGACATAAAGATATAATTACATGGAAGTGAGCTACTATAGTCTTTTCCAGCTCCGCTGCAGGTGGGACAGAACTCTGGAACTATCCAAGGACCTGGAGCTGGTTCTGGTTCCAGAAAACCAGGGTAGAGAACCAGAAAACCCAAGCTGGGGCATTGTTTCTGCTGCTGCCACAAGGTTTCTCTGTTGAACAAAGCCTTGCATAGCATGGTGGATGTTGATCCACTGCTCTGGTGGGGCCTTGTTCCCTGTCCTCAGCTCAGCTGCACTGTGCCCTACCCCTGAACTGCAGTATTGTGATGTTATCCCTTCAAGAAATTCTGAGATCTCTGTCTAGCACAGAGAGTGGAAGGTTCTTTGATAGCCTTCTCTGGAGACCAATTCTGTGATTTACCCAGAAGCACAGTGGACTGTGTGGTGACTTGTCTATATTTCTAGGTATTGGAAGCTGTCTTGGTGTAGGAGTTCTAGTTCATAAGCACCTTCTCAGATGTAAATCACTGAAGTCATGTGATTGGTGGTTGGTTGGCTGGTTTGGGTTCACTCCTTTGTCTTTCTTTGCACTGGGTTTAGGTAGTGTGTCATGAGTGTTATCAGAGGCCCTGCCAAGGTGACTTGGTATCTATGATACTTACCTATTTGTCACCTGCTGCAGTTAGTCCTGGAGTGCAGTGGGATAGCAGACAGGTGGGCAGACAGAGTAGAAGCCATGTGTGTGCATGATAGCTATGTGGTTACTCCTGCCTGGAGCCTGCTTGGGTCTGCCAGCGTGCTGAGATGGTAAGGCTTGGAAGCTGGGCATGTGGTACTTAGATCACTTATTACTCGGGTCCCCAGACAGAGGATTATCTGTGGTCTCTCAGAGGCACTCAGGTTGGCAATGGTGGAGCCCTAGTTTCCCTCCTGAGCAGGGATTGTGAAGGTAGGACAGTGGTCCAGAGCAGAGACAGGACCAAGATCCCAGCCATATGGTCTGCCATGGGGTCTTGGCAAGTTGTGGACCTTGCTCAGGGCCGAGTAGCTAAAGCCACCATAGAAGAATTTCAGCCTACTAGAGTGGGGTTCTCAGAGATCAACCTGGTCACATACCTTCACTGCTGGACACCCAAGTTGGAAACCACAGACTGAGAGCCTGTGTATTATAAAACCCTGACAAAAGGAAACAATGGGAGCTGAGAACAAACACGAAGAAGGGCTTTCAATAAGGCGGGTTTTTAATTCCTGGACAGGGGAGCAGGGTTCTGGAAGACACTCCCTGGGGCTGGTTGGTAGGCACTGCTGGCCAGAGGAGGACAGGAACTCCAGGTTCCTGTGATGTATTGTTCCAGAGCTTGTGGGTATCTTCATTTGTTTATTTGTTAGTTCATTCTTTGCTGGAAATCTACTACGGTGTGTCCACTTCTGTGGCTGCTGATGGTAGGGGTGGGTCTGGAGTTCTGGGGCTCCACTCATGGTGATAGATTTGGAGGAGGCTGGGGTCCTGAAATCCTGGGTGAGAGGAACTTTCTAGGGTGGGCACAAACAGAGGCTCAGGGAAATAATGAGTGTATTGCTTGTGAAGGCCGGAAACAAGGTCAGCTTGTCTGGAGAAAACACTTTGCTGGGAGGAGGGGAAGGGATGGCAGGTGGGGATTTCTTCCCTGGAATTCTCCCACCTGCTTTTTATCTGGTGCACTCTCAAAGTCTTGGCTCCAGTGTTACCCTGAGGAGAATTCTTCCTGTTCCTCAGCCCCAGCCTAAGTTAAGTGCCCTGATTACACGGTCTTTTGGCACTGTGTCCTTTTTTTTTTTTTAAACCACAGCTTACATTAACTTGGCTCACTGACCATCTGTCACGCATGTGCATGTGGTGCAGAGTTGTCCACACAGAAGGGATGCTGAATGATTTATCCCAGCCTTTGGGGGAGAACTAGTGCCTGGCTCGGCTTGTGAGGGGCTCTGGGCGCAGGCAGGGGTCCTGACAGCCGCCGCAGTTTTATCATTGTCATTCCTAGTGAGCAGTAAGGTCATGCTTACTTTTCTGCTCTCAGTTTTCTCAGAGATACAGAACAAAGTGTTGGAGGAAATTCTTTCTGAGTTTGCATCAGAGCTGAGCAACATTTTCAAGAGTCCCCAGGGTCTCTGCGTCTTGGCTAGGCTGTGTCCTCTTTTGTTCCCTCTTTTTTCCTTCTGCTTTTTTCCTTGTGTCCTTGCAGGACCCAAGGCTCTTCTGGATTCTCCTGCGCTGAAGATGCCCAGGTTCCTGGCAGGATCCATTCATGTCTGATCACCTGACCTTGAGCTCGTAGACTGGGTCCTGTCCTGTGGGGACCTCTGGGCCTCCGGTTCCTGATGAGGGAGGCTGATGCCTATCTGCAGTGGGATGTGGCCAAGAAGCTCAGTGGACACTGTTTCACATGATCTGATTTTCCAGAGATAGTACACTTGGGTCTGCCAGCCACTGCAGGAGATTAATGATGTGCTGCTAAGGGGTGGAAGATGACTTCCTTGATCACACACCATGGCTTTACAGATGACTGGGTTTCGTGAGAACAGAGCTGGGGGTTTCCACTGATATTTGTGTTAGAGGAAGCCCAAATCAGAACTTGCAGATTGTCTTGTATTTGTCTCTGTGGAATGCTCAGCTTTGTGCTTGATGACAGAGCTAATCTTTTCCAGTCCCTGTCATGAAGAGATAGTCAAAGGTGTACCACTGTACTGCCCCCCCCCCCAGTCATGAGCACACGGGTTATTGTGTGCTAGCCCCCTGGGCAGAAGGAGCTGAGTCCAGCCACAGTCTCCCCTCTGTGTCTGCACAGCTGGGATACAGCTGGAGGAGGATGTAAGTTGGCCTTGTTCATAATGGCTGGACAAGGACAATTACAGCTGTCTGGGGCTGGTCTGGGTACAAGAGATCTTTGGAAGGGTCCTTCCCCTAGTGCCTTCTGGAAGTGAATCCATGCCCCATCTCACATAACTGTTCAGGCCACACCAGCTGGAAGGGGCACCATGGGAGGCTGGGGCCCAGTGGAAAGGGTGACTTGGAAGTCTTGTTCCTTGGCCCCTGGCCCAGCCCTTTCTCCAGCTGAGGAACTACAAGTCAGCTTGCTCTGCAGAGAGCTGAGCTCAGTGGGGCTCTAAATGATGTTGGCTCCCAGAACTCGCATGTCCACACTGGCACACTCATGTGCCTGAGGGTCCCCTATGCTAGGGCGGAGAGGGCACTGGTCTCTGCCAGGGGCTGACTGGGCAGCAGTGGGCCAGCCATGTCCCTGTCAGGTGGAGGGGGAGATAGGGGCAGGCAACAGGCACACAGTGTGTCGGGGGGACTGGTACCTTAGAAGGAAGGCAGGGCTGGGTTACCAGGGCTCAGTGGCCTTGCTGCATGGTCCAGGCTTTATCCTGAGCTCAGTGGGTGACTCTCAAGGGAAGCTGAGCCCAGATGGAGAATGCTCCTGATGATCATAGCCCGAACTCTCCATCAGGGCTCTGACTTGTTGAGCTTTTCTGACTCTTTCACCTCAGGTCCATGATGGCCTGGGAAGCTGAGGATTCCTGTCTGACTTTGCCTGTCCCATGGCTATGCCGAAGGTCTTCTGCTGTGTGTGGCAGAACCGAGGGTAGGATATCCTTCTAGGGGGCTTGAGAGAAAGACCACAAACCTGCTCCTTCCATCTGGCACGGGTATCTGCTGGCTCATGCAGGGCCCTGGCATGTGGTAAGTGCCAGCTGCTGTTTTCAGCTGTGTGAGGGTGTGAGATGGTCAGTGACCTGGGCAGACAGATGGCTGCCTGGGTGGGCAGCAGGAGGGGGCCGAGGGTGTGCTGGCAAGTTGGGCAGTCTAGGAAGTCTTTCACAGGCCTAAAATAATAGAGTCATCTGACCATGGATTGAAACATCTGAAACCACAAACCTAAACAAACCCTTCCTCCTTTAATTTTTTTTGTAAACCCTTCTCCGTGGCAGAAAATTGACAACACAGGCACAAGATAGAAGATGGTGCATGAGCTCCAACTCCCTCTTCTTCTCCCTCTTCTTCTCTACTTAGCTTCTGAAAACTCAGATGTTGAGTTTTACCTTGAATTTCTTTAAAATCTGTGACACACTATTAGAAAAATTCAATCATGAACATTTCCATAATTCATGTTTAAAACAGTCTGGACACTTGCTGTCTTAAATGAGAGTTGTCATCCTTTAAAAAAAAATGAAGGCATTGGGTCTTACAGTCTCCTAAATTCTAGGGTTATAGCAAGGTATAAATGTATGGTCTCTCCTATGAAAGAGAATAATTGGCAAGTTCTGATAAAAGTTGCTTCTACTCCTGTCCCTGTTTATCCAAGCCCATGGGGCCCAGCCTCATCTGATATATTCTGTTGTTTATTATAGTGGGGGAGCTTCTCAGGCAGGGACAGAAGATGCAGTCTTAAGTGCTGTGTACACATCTGTTATGAGATCGTCAGCTCTAGTGTGACTCTGAATTGGGTGGTATGGGATCCTGACATCTCCTAGGTCTGGACTCTTTCCTCCCTTGGCCCCATCTGGATGCTGCCAACTAGAAGCTCCAGGCTTCTGTGCCTCAGAGGTTTCAGCCTATTGGTCACTTGGCTGCTGGCATGCAGAGGGACTGAGCCCTGCTCAGGAGGCACTGAGCTCTGGGCTCAGAACAGCAAGAGGCAACGTGACCAGGGGCAGCTTTCAGCCACGTGGCATCCTCTTCCGGTGGAGGGGGATTAGACATCAGACTTGTTCAGAGCCTGGAGCACAGAGGGGCTTGGGACTCCAGGGCTTTTGTTTCTTTGCAGCCTGCAGCCTTGAGTAGATGCAGAAAAGTAGCAGAGATGGCTGACAACTCAAGGAAAGTGAAATGCTGGGAAAACTCTGGGGCAGCCACCAGAGCTGAGGGTGACTACATTGAGTGCGGACCGGAGCAGGACCTGGGTTTCATGGAACAGTGGACCTGCAAACAGGAGCTGGGCTCTGTGAGCTTAAACTAAGAATTGGACCCAGAAAGGAGAGTGCTCAAGATTCCTCTCCAGACTGAAGGGAGGGCCCATGCAGGAAAACTGGGGTCCTACTCCATGAAGGAGGGGTGGACAAGCAGGCCAAGACTTGTTGATCTCTGCTTGTGTTGTTGTTATACTCACACTCTTGTTGCACACAGCTGATTCATTAGTCTGCTTCACCTGACCCTTCCATCATGTTATTTTCCTACAAACTGCCTTTATGGGGCTGAAGAGATCCGTGAGTGCCCAGTGAGGGCTTGAGCTCTGCACACTGCTTTCCTCTGCTGTTATGCAGCTCCATGCCTGGCCTGTTCCTTTCCCAGCTCAGCCTCTCACCAGCTGAGCTCTGCTGGTGGCTCCTGTCTCTCCTCTGCTCCAGCAAGGCCTGGCTCACAACAGATTTTGCTTTGGGTCCCTGGGATTTTACTCTGGCTAGAACTTCTCTGAGACTTCTGCCTTGGAGTTGACTATGGACTGTTTGTTCTTTCTCTTTGGTTCTAAATTATTTATTTATTTTTTATTTAAAGAGAAAAAAACATGTAAAGGGTAGAAATAATACAGAATTTCAGAAAAAAGATAAACAGTAAGAAATCACTAGTTGATAAATTACATATTGTCCTCTTAGAAATAGTTGTTCAAATTACAGCATATCAAGTAGATATTCAAACAGTGAGACTGTAAACAGCTATGCATGCATGAGCCTCTACATGTATTTCTGTCTTTTCTGTATTAGAAGGAAAAACAAAACATAGCAAGACAAAATGAAAAAAATTCCTATAAAAACATGAAACCAAAAAGTCATATAAAACCACAGTACAAGGTGATCAACAATGATTACTGTGTTGTCTCTTATTATCTTCAGTAGAATTATCTATATCATCAGGCATAATTGAATATAGCAGTATAATTGAATATAGCAGTATACAACAATATTAGTAAAAATAAAACATTGTAGACAGTATAAAACTTCAAAGGCAGATAATAATCAAACCAGAGTAGATACTCTAGTGAATCTTATCATCTTCAGTGTAGTAGCCTCTACTCTTAGACTTGATACTATCAATCATAACAGCTTTGAATAAAATCTATCAATACAAAACAGCAATCTAACAAACCAGATTCAATTAAGATCAGTCATGGTAAAACAGTATAAATTATACAGAGCTTCAGATTAAGTTAATAGGAAATTAAGGATGATTACCACATTATATCTTGCTATTTTTGGGATAACTGTGCCCTCAAATCTAGTACAAGTAGACAAACTGGAACAGAATATCCATCTAAGCAGAGTGGTGTGAGTAATGTAGGTTTTAAATCCTGGTGCACTATAAACAATGTCCTCTGCCTTCTTTTTTAGGCTATTCTTCCCCTTTCACTCCCACAGGGTGCTGTGCATTTTGGGTCCCACTAACTCCCTCAGTTTTTAAACTGGGGGCAACCTGCTTTTTACCTAAGTGGTTCTGAACCTTCTCACTCCTGAACTTGATCTCAATTTGTATTTGTTTACCTATAAAAGCCTCAACATTTTCCTTCATTATAGCTGAGTAGTTCTCTATTGCACATAAGTATCCTGTCTTTCCAACCTATCCGCAGGTGGTGGTCGAGTTGCTCCTATTTCTCTCTGGCTCCCTGTCACATAGAGCATTGTTTTCTCATATTTAATTTTCAGTCCATAAACCCTCTCTCAGGTTGATTATAGTTCCTATACAGAGCATCTCAATGGACCCTACCTCCTGATCTACTCTGCTTCTCTCTCTCTCTCTCTCTCTCTCTCTCTCTCTCTCTTTTTAGTGTATCAAGGCCATCTATGTTAGAGATTATAGCCAATCTTCTCTGCCTCATTTCTGCTATGCTGTTTTTCTGCCTTTGTCTACTTTTCTACTTCATTTTACTACCTGACCCATTCATTGAGGCCTTTCTGCCACTGTTCTTAAAATCCTGGTATTTTTTTCCCTCTCTCTCTAGAATGTCCTTCAGTATTCTCTGTAGGGTTGGATTGGTGGTCACAAACTCACCCAGTTCCTCTTTGTCATGGAAGCATCTTGTTTCTCCATTAATTTCTAGTGATAGTTTTGCAGGGTACATCAATCTGGGCTGGAGGTTATTTTCTTTCAGGGCTTGGGATACTTCGCTCCAAGCACTTCTTGATCTGATGGTCTGTCTCAAGAAGTCAGCCGTGATCTTGATGGGCTTACCTTTATAGGTAATCTGTTTCTTTTCTCTGATGGCTTTTACTATTCTGTTTTTATATTGAATTTCTGGTATCTTGATTATTATATGTCTGTGTATAGCTCTGTTTTGGTTGTAGGTGGCTGGAGTTCTGTATGCCTCACATAACTGAATATCATTTTCTTTTCCCATGCTTGGGAAGTTTTTCTTAATTATTTCCATGAATAGCCTTTGTAATTTGCCTGTTTTTATTCCTGCTTCTTTGTTCACGTCTTATTCTTAAATTATAGATTCTCTTGTCATCTTCTAGCCTTTGTATTGTTACTGCCTGTTTCCTTGTTATTTTTAAGAGATCTTTCCTTTCATGATGAACATTGCAAACTTGTCTTCAAGTTTTGATAGTCTATCCCTAGTTTCTTTTAAGGCATTTTGCCAGCTTTCAATGGAGTTTTTAATTTCCTGGTAATCTCTTTGTATCTGCTTCATGTATTCTAGATTTTCTTTATATTCTTTATTGAATGTTTCTCTCCTTTTTTTGTGTCCCTCCCTTCTTCCATTTGTGTCTTCTTGGGAGGTGCTTATCATTTCTTTTTTTTTACAGCAATATATGGATTTTTTTATTTAAAGAAAAAAAATTTTGAATCAGAAAGAGTGTAGAAATAATACAAAATCTCAAAAACAAAACAAAACAGAAAAACAAAAATAGTAACCAGTAAGAAATTGCTAGTTGATAATTACATATTTTCCTGTTTGAAGTAGTTGTTCAAGTTACAAAAGTAAAGCCTACAAAGTGGACATCCAAACAGTGAGACTGCAATCAGTTTTGTTCATCCATCCAACTAAAACTTTAGCAACATGGTTATTAATCCCACACATTCAAGCATACATGCAGTTATATCCTTTAGAATACTTTCTTTTCCTCTTTTTTTCTTTACAATAACTATAATCCATTCTTGTAAACTACTTAGAAGTTCTACACATGTATAACTGTCTACACATATACATAGCCTTTCTGTATTAGAGGGAGAAACAAATCAAAACAAGTCAACAATACAAATTCCTAGAGAAACATGAAATGGAAAGGACATAAAACCACAATACTAGGTGATCTATGGTAGTTACTATAATGTCTCTTGTTATTTTCAATAAAATTATCTATATCATCAAACATAGTATAAAATTAGCATTGTATTACACTATTAATAAAATCTAAACATTGGAGACATTATAGGACTTCAAAGGCAGTTAACAATCAAACCAGAATGGGTATCCTATTGAATCCTGTCATCTTCAGAGTAGTTGCCCCTATTGTCAGACTCAACACTCTCAAGCATACCAGATTCAAATAAAATCAGTCAAGATAAAACAGCGATATAACCAATCTTCTCTGTCTTATCTCTGCTATGCTATTTTTCTGCCATTGTTGTGTGTTT
>PVLA01017904.1:0-15955 GCA_004027455.1 Hydrochoerus hydrochaeris | reverse complement strand
TGATCCAGGAGAGGTAAATACAAAAGAGATTGAGGGCAGTAAACATGCAACATCAGACACAGCATGAACGTACATAAAGAGATATCTTTGGGACCTTGTAGATGAGCTCAAAACTGAAATATTAAAGCAAGTAAAGCAATTAATAAAAGAAATGCTAAGCCCCTCTCAAAAAGACACAGTTGAAAGAAGGGAGGAACACAATAGAAGGAGAGAAATGTTCAATAAAGAACATAAAGTAAACCTGCAATACATAAAAAAGATTCAGCGAGATTACTAGGAAATTAAAAACTCCATTGAAAGCCGGAAAAACTGCTTGAAAGAAACTAAGGATAGGCTATTAAAACTTGAAGGCAGTAGAGAATTACAAAGTTGTAATGAAGAAAAACCTTGAGGTTTTTGTAGGTGAAGGAATACAACATGAGATCAAGTGCAGGAGTGAGATGGTATGGAACCACTTAGGTAAATAACAGGTTGCCCCCCCAATCTAAAAACTGAGGGAGTTGTAGGACCCGAAATGTGCAGCACCCTGTGGGAGGGAAAAGATAGGAATAGTCTTAAAAAAAGAAGGCAGAGGATATTGTTAATAGTGTATCAGGTTTTAAAAGACACATTACTCACACTTCTCTGTTTAGATGGATTATATTCTGTTTCAGTTTGTCTACTTGTACTAGGTCTAAGGGCACAGACAGCTATCCTGAAAATAGCAGGATATAGTACAGTCATCATGCTTAATTTCCTATTAAGTTAATCTGGAGCACTGTATAACATATGCCATTTTATCATGACTGATCTTAATTGAAT
Organism: Hydrochoerus hydrochaeris; assembly: GCA_004027455.1. Classification (NCBI taxonomy): domain Eukaryota; kingdom Metazoa; phylum Chordata; class Mammalia; order Rodentia; family Hydrochaeridae; genus Hydrochoerus; species Hydrochoerus hydrochaeris. The sequence goes on along the minus strand of PVLA01017904.1, from coordinate 15,154 downwards.
CTGGTTTGCTAGATTGCTGTTTTATATTGACAGATTTTATTCAAAGCTGTTATGATTGATAGTATCAAGTCTGAGAGTATAGGCAACTACACTGAAGATGACAAAATTCATTAGGGTACACTCTGTTTTGATTATACCTGCTTTTGAAGTTTTACACTGTCTACAATATTTTGTTTTTATTAATATTGTTATGTACTTCTATATTCAATTATACTGGTATATTGAATTATAACTGATGAGATAGACAACTCTATTGAAGATAACAAGAGACAAAACAGTAACCATTACAGATCACCTTTTACTGTGGTTTTATATGAATTTTTCATTTCATGATTTTATAGGAATTTGTTTTGTTTTGCTATGTTTTGTTTCTCCTTCTAATACAGAAAGGATAAAAATACATGTAGAGACTCATGCATGCATAGAACCTATAAACAGTTTATGAGAACTGATTATATAATACATGATGGAATGAACAACTACTTTGAAGCAAAAGAGACACTACAGTACCCAGTGCTGATTCCACAGTGTCATGATGCGAAATCCAGCAATGCAGTTATTCTTTGTTCAGAGCAATTTTAATCTGTTTTGTTTTGTTGAAATTCAATATACATTAAGGTATGGACAGCTATTTTGAAGAGAATGAGAGACACTATGACAGCCATTGTTGACTTCCCTATTGTCTGGTCTTGAAGACCTAAAACTCCTTCCTCATCCTGTTCAGATCAGTTCTACACTGTTATTTCATGTGAATTCTCTGTATGTGAAGATATGGACAACTATTTGGAAGAAAACAAGAGACAATATGATGGTGAAGATCTCATAGAAGCTCATAGAAGAGAGGAAATTATAAAGATTAGAGCAGAAATTAATGTAATTGAGACTAAGGAAATATTTGAAAGAACTAATGAGTCACAGAGATGGTTCTTGAGAAAATAAATAAACGATAAACCTCTAGGCAACTTTATCAAGAAAAAGAAAGAAAAACTCAAATTCACACAATAAGGACTAAAAGCAGAGAAATTCTTAATGATCCCATGGAAATGCAAAAGATCATGAATACCTACTATTAAAATCTTTACTCACATAGGGTGGAAAATACAGAGGAAATGGACAATATCTAGAAACACATAAACTACCAAAGCTTAATCAAGAAGATATAACAATTTTGAATAACCCAGTACCAGCTATTGAAATTGAAAATATGATTAAAAACTTACTTTTCTTTGAGAGCTCTTGGAAAACCCCAGCAACAGAATATTAGTCCCATCTCTCATACCCAAAGGCCAAGATATAACCCAGGCATGGCACAAATGTACCTCCAAAATTGTTTGGAGTATCGATTTCTGAAATCAGACTTGCATTTACCACACAAAAGTAGAAAACAGATGAATTTTACTACTTTTATTTTTCTCTGTTGAACTGACTGGTTTCCTTTTTCTATTTAGTTGTATTTTTTTTTCATTGTTCTGTTTCCTCTTCTTTAATTTTTGTTTTTGTTTTGTGTTTTTAAGAATATTTTGGCCTTTTCTCTTTTTTCCCTCCTGTTTTCCTTTCTCTTCATGGCTTAGATCTCTTGACTGTCCTTTCATTTTTTCTACTCATCCTCATCCTCTTTTACATGAACTATCTCACTTCATTATATGGTACTTTCATGTGAGTAAATATTGTCTCCTCTTTTCCTGCTTCACATCAATCCTTCTTGGCTTTCTCTTCCATTCTTTCCATCTTGAGTCCTACAGTTTTCCAAAACCTGGATAATCATCCCTTGCCTTCCAGCATTGCTCCCCCTATATCTGACCTCATTCATCTCTCTGTCCTGCCCACGAGTCTTATGTCCTCCACACAACAGAGCAACATCACTGTACTTTGTGGAAAATAATTCCATACAAATTCCTGTACAAGTTGAATTTTGTTGTATAACTAGAATTTGCTCTTGTGAATAAAGGTATTACATTAATTGTTTTGAGTGTGTCTGTATCCAGACTGTGCTTGAACATTATTGTTATTTCTGTGTTGCCCCAGCCAGGATGCCATACCTGTTCTACTGTTTTTCTCTACTGTATACCATCACCATTGCCCAGTAATGGGACTGGATCCTCAGTCAAAAACAGCAACTTCTCTCTCTCTCTCTTTTATTTTTTTTGGTATCAGACAATGACTTCACGCTTGCCAGGCAGACGTTTATGTGGCTGAGCTGAATCCCCAACCCTAACTTCTCAACTTCATACATTGGGAAGGTAGCTTCTTGGGATAGACATAAAGATCAAGAACCACCTTCATGTAGAAGACATCCTGAGGAACAGACATTTCATATGGAAACCTCAGTATCAGGAATAAAGCAATTTCCCTTCAAAAATATTTACATGCATCAACACAGAAAAGAAAAAAAATTAAAAATGACAAGAAAAAGAAGCAAAATGCAACCCCAATTCCCATCCCATACAGGACAAGTCCAGAGCACAATGAGATACAGGGGTTTGGAATACAACCACTGGAACTTTTTGAAATGATAGCAAGAAATTCAAAAAACAAATGAGAGACAGTATAGAAAAAACAATCTCTAAAGTGCAGAAAGAAACGGTGATCAAAACAAACGACATTAAAACTGACACAGATTTAAAAATTTTAAAAAGGTGCTCAGGGAAATGATGGAAACTATCAACCATGTATGTAGGCAAGAAACAGAATCTATGAAACTCATCCAAATAGAAATTCAGGAGATGCAAAACTCCACTGAAATACACACAGCAGAATGAAGGTAGGTAAAGGATACAATATCCAATTAGGGTGATAGCACTGAGGCTAACATTATGAAAAGAAAGATATCTTAAAACTAACAAGAGAGAGGCAGCAGCCCACCTTTCCCTGGCATGTACCCCAGCAGCCATTGCAAAGGCAGCATCCACTGGTAACCAGTTTGATAGGCAGGCAGCACCCAGCCTGCACCAGTGCACCCAGTGGTCACCATTGGATACCCGTAGTCAACACTGGCCATGAGAACCAAAGAGTCATGATCCAGAGAAATTGTAACAAGTGCAGGAAGTGCCTGGGAGCCCACTGCAAACATGTTTGGAAGAATAGAAGAAAATTTCAAGATGAAGAAGCAAAAGGCTGTCCCTGGACCCCAACCCAAACAGAGCAATTCCAGGAGATGAAACTGAGGAATAGATCAGGAGTCACACAACTGAAGTTTGTGAAGTGATGGCAACTGAAGTAAAGAGACAACTTCATGAGCCTATAAAAGATATTACAACACAAAAGAAGAAATAAAAAATGTAATAAACAGAATTACTAAGCATCTCTAAAGAAAACATAGCTTAAAAAAATAAAGGAGCATAGAATAATGAGGGAAACCATGAATGAACAATACAAGAGAGATTTAGAATGCATGAAACAGATTCAAAGAAATATCCAGGAAGTTAAAATCTTTATTGAAAGCTTGAAAACCCACTTGAAAGATAGAATTTTCAGACCTTTAAGACTGGTGTGCAGTTTGCAATCATGAAAAGAAAGATCTCTTAAAAATAACAAGGAACCAGGAAATAACAATTGCATGACTCATGACGATGCATAGCAAAATAATTTAAGAATAATAGGTGTCAGTGAAAAAGCAGGCATCACCACAAATAACGTTAAAATTCTATTTACAGAAGTAATATCATAAAAATTCCCAAAGTATATGACATGCAGATAAATGAGGCATATAGAACTCTAGCTAGCCATAACCAAAATAAATCTATAACCAGTCATATAATAATCAAGATTCCAGAAATCCCACACAGAAACAGCTTATTGAAAGCTGTTAGAGAAAAAAGACAGATCACCTAAAATGTAAAACCCATCAGAATCACAACAGACTTCTCAACACAAACCATCAAGTCAAGATGAGCTTGGTATAAAGTATTTCAAGTACTGAAAGAAAACAACTTCCAGCTCAGATTGATAAATCCTGCAAAACTATGTTTCTAAATTAATGGAGAAATAAGATATTTCCATGACAAAGAGCAACTCAAGGAATTCAGGACCACCAAACCAACCCCACAAAGAATACTGAAGGATATTCTAGAGAGAGATTTAAAAAAAAAAAGACCACGATTCCAGCAACAGAAGTACAGGGGGATCACTGAATGGGGCAGACAACTGAATGGAGGGAAAAAGTAGGCAACCAATGGTAGGAAAATAGTATGGCAAAACATTAGACAGGCCATGTTGGCCATAACCATTACTGTAGATGTCCTCAATTCATCAATAAAAGGGAACATAAGCAGAGTAGATCAGGGAATATGATCCATCAATATGTTTTATTCAAGAAACAGATTTAACTCAAAAGGAAATTCGTAGACTGAAAGTCAAAGCAGAGAAAACAATGCTGTGTAACAGGGAATCAGGGAAACCAACAAACCAACAAACAAACCAAAAAAAAACAAAAAAAACAAGGATAGCTTACCCACCAACTGGTGAATGGATAAGAAAGATAGACAATTCTATTCAAAGGAAAGCTAGTCAGCTATAAAGAAAGATATCCTCAAGGCTCTTGTAAGTAAATGGATACAATTTGAGATCATGCTCATGGATGATTAGCATCACATGGTGAACATCATGCTGTGTCCCTAGTATACAAAACAAAAGGAGTTAGTGGAGTCCAAAATGTACAATAGATGTGAAGGTGAAAGGGGAAGAGATATCTAGAGGGCAAAGACAGTGGTCGTTTTTAATCTATACCCTGTTTTGAAACTCTGCATTGTTGTTATTGTTCTGTTTATCTTGGTTTTATTCTCTTGTGTTTTGTTTGATTATTTTTCCTATTTGATGGCATGGACAGATATTTCAAAAATAACAAAATGTATTATAGTAGTCATTATTTATTTCCTATGATCTTGTTGTGAAGTCCTGTGTTGCTTTACCTGTTTTCTTTTTATTGATTTTATTCTATTTTATTTTGTTTGATTTTATTATGTTTGATTGGACTAGCAGCTACTTTGAAGATAGCAAGATACATTATTGTAGACACTGTTGTATTCCTGTTGTCTTCTTTTGAAGTCCTTTATTGCTCCATTGTTTTGCTTTAATTGATTTTATTCTGTTCTATTTTGTTTGATTGTGTTATGCCTGGTGGTATAGGCAGTTATTTTAAAGATAACAAATGGCATTATGGTAACCATTATTGATTTCCTTTTATCTTTTTTAAAGCCCTGAATCATCTTCATTATTTTGTTTTAGTTGACTGCTATTTTGTTTTGTTTGATTTTATCATGTCTGATGGTATAAACAACTACTTTGAAAATAACAAGTTACATTATGGTAGTTACTGATATATTCCAGGTGTCTTTTTTTGAGATCCTGTGCTGCTTTCCTTCTTTAGTTTTGATTGACTTTATTCTGTTCTATTTTGTTTGATTTTATTATGCATGATGGTATGAGAAGTTATTTTGAAGATTGCAAGAGGCATCATGGTAGCCATTGTTAGTTTCCTTTTATCTTAAAGTCTTGCATCATGTTCATTGTTTTGTTTTGATTATGTCTATTCTGTTTGATTTCTTTTGGTTTTATTCTCTAAAAAACAAAAAAATAATAATAGCAATGGGCCATGAAAAATCAATACAACATCTACAAGATGAAGCAAAGAAGAAAAACAAGACTGATGGGAGTCAGGGAGGAAGCTAAACACACTGAAACAGCCATAAAAACCCTCTTGAAAGAAATAATGGCAGAAAATTTCCCAAATATGGATAAACAGTTTAAATTACAAATGAATGAAGCATGTTGAACTCCAAATAGGCATAACCAAAATATAGTTTCAACAAAACTTACAGTAACAAAAACTGCAGAAATTCAACACAAGAACAAAATTTAAAAGAGACCAGAGAAAAGACAAATAACCTGTAAAGGATAGTCTATCACAATCACAGCAGACATCTCATTACACATCCTCAAATCAAAGAGAACTTGGGGTGAGATATTTCAACACCTAAATGAAAATAACCTTCAACCCAGATTGTTGACCACCACAAAGCTATCTTTCAAACTCAGTGGAGTAGTCAGATACTTCCATGAGAAGGAACAACTGAAGAAATGTATGGCCACCAAACCATCTCTTCACAATGCTCTGAAGGATACATTAGAAAAACCAAACAAACACCACAAATAAGAACACAAGAGAAAGAACCCACCAGGAAAGGCAAGCAATCCAACAGAGGGGAAAGACAAGAGACTATCAACAGGAAAATAACATCAAAAAGACAAGTCTAGACATATCAGTTATAACTATCAAAGTAAATGGTCTCAAAGCACCAATCATAAGAAACAAACTTGCAGAATGGATCAGGAAGCAAGATTAAACAACATGTTCCATTCAAGATATACATTTATCCCCCCAAAAAAGTCATAGACTAAAACTCAAATTCTTGAAAACAATACTTCATGACACCACAAACCCTATATAAATTGTAGGTGTTCCAACAAGAACATTGGATAGAGACTTAAAGATAAACACCTACACAAGATGAAAATGCCTTGTGTCTCTCAAGGGCTTTAGTAGACCTTATGTAGAGTATCTTTGACTGCTGATCAACTGAGGCTGCCTTCATCCTGAAGAAGTCAAATCAGTCATTTCCCATTTATCCTTCATGGCAATTTGAGGTACTTCTCCAGAGGGGAGAATGTTATGGACAACTGAGTTAGATAGAAATATTATAGGCTGTTAGACAGGCCTGAGCCCTCAAACAATCCACTGCAGAAGATCAGCTAGCTTAGAACCTTGAAAGGGACAAACAACTCTGCTGCAGGTCAGAGCTTAAGACAAAAGACCAAACAAATGGAACCATATCCAAGTACAAATATCAAGGATTGGCATTCTAAATAGGTACAGATCATGTTGAAGAAGCCAGAAGGAACCAGTTACCAACCCTTAAAAAAAAAAAAACTTATTTGGAATTCATGGCCACTTGCTATGTTATTTTTTTTCTTATTGGATCCAAATATAATCAATCTTTCCTGAGCAATTATACTCATAATCTTATTGGCTTACCATATTCTGTCCCACCTGATGAATATCTGTCTTGTAAGTACCCATTTGTCCCCACCTTGGACCAATTTCACCACATGGCTTCATTCGATAAGAGTCTCTACAAAAGACAGATTCTTTGGCAATCCACTTGGGACCCCTTCTGACTCTTTTAGCCATAACCTTTCTTTTTCTCAAAAAAATACATAAATACTTCTAGAAAAAGAACAAATTAAATGTAAAGTTACTATGATGAAGTAAATAATACCATTAAGAGCAAAAATTAATGCAACTGAGACTAAGAAACCAAAACAACAAAACAATGAATCAAAGAATTTGTTCTTTGAAAGAGTAAGTAAAGTTGATAAAACTTGAGCCAACCTCATTAAAAGAGGAAAGAAAAGATTCACATTCAAGTCCCTAGGAAGGTAAAGGGGTGGCAAGAAGGGATCCTGTAGAAGTTCAAATGATCATCAATACCTACTTTGAGAACCTGTACTCTAATAGGATACAAAACACAGAAGAAATGGACAGAGTTCTAGATACATACAAATTATCAAAACCAAATCAAGAAGATGTAAAATACTAAATAACCTGATATCAAACAATGACAATCAAAATTTAATTAAAATGTTACCAACAAAGAAAAGCCTAGGTTGTAACACTCACTATTAAATTTTACAAGAATTGTAGACATGAACTAAAGTTGCTAGTGCTGAATCTCTTGAAAGAAATTAAAAGGGAAGCAATACTTCCAAAATCATCCCTGGGAGCAAGTGTTACCCTGAATCTGAAACCAGAGAAAAACCCAATCAAAAAAGAAAACTTAAAGCCAATCCTTGTAATGAACCTACATGCAAATATGCTCAATAAGATACTGGTAAAAAGAATGAATAAATAATCAAGATTATATACCCTGACCAATTAGGATTCATCCCAGGGATGCAGGGATGATTCAACAATGCAAATTGATAAATGTAAAACACCATACTACCAGAGCCAAACACAAATTGGACCTAATCATCTCAATAGATGCAGAAAAAGAATTTGATAAAGTTCAACATGAGTTTATGATATAAACTGTGCAGAAAATTGAAATAGTTTTACCTCAGTCTGATCAAAGTCATCTATGACAACACAGCAGCTAACATTATGCTAAATGCTCAAAAAATGAAAGCTTTCACTCTAAAATCAGAAACAAGACAAGGAGGTCCACTGTCACCATTCCCATTCAACATGGCTCTGGAAAAATTAATGAGAGCAATTAGACAATGGAAACAAATAAAAAGAATGAGAATAGAAAATGAAGAAGTCAGATTATCATTATTTGCAGATGGCATGGTGCTCTACATAGAATACACCAAAAATTCCATCAAATGACTTGTCAATTTAATAAGTAAAGTCACCAGTGTAGTTGGTTATAAAGTCAACACTCAAAACTCAGCAGAATTTCCATACAGAAGAAACGAATTGAGAGAGAAATTAGGGAAATTGTTGTAGCTTGGCATAACTGATGCCATCTTGAGCCCTACATTTGACCAGTGCCCTGTATTTGATCCAGGAGAAAAGAAAATTATGTAGAGTACAAGCCCCATGAGAAAAGTAAAATGAGATGCAGCTGCAAGAAAAAAATTAACCTGCTCAACAAAGAAGCAGGATACAGGAATCAACTAAAAATTAATGTAAGCCTCTAGCTAAAATGTGTCCAACAGGATGTCTTTGTGATTTTCTGCTTAAAAACTCTGCAACTTTCCAGTTTAGTACCACTCAGTGGGACTCTGAAACAAGGGTCTCTATGCAAGTGGTCGCTGTGCTCAGCTAATTAAATAACAAATTTATCAATTAGGCTGCTTGGTTCCTATATCGTTTACAATCCACTTCAAAACCAAACCATTTACAACATGCAAAAAAAAATTGAATACTTAGTAATCAGCATAACAAAGAAGTCGAAGATCTATACATTGAAAATTACAGGGCTCTGAGAAAAAAGAGTATCAGATGATGGAAAGATATTTTCTGCTCATGGATAGGAAGAATCAACTATGTGAAAATGACTCTCATCTCAAAACTGCTCTACAGATTTAATGCCATCTCAATCAAAATATCACTAGCATACCTCACAGAACTAGAGAAAACATTCCTAAAATTCATTTGGGAGCAGAAGAGACCTAGTATAACAAAAACGATCCTCTGTAAGAGAGACAAAGTGGCAGGCAGCACAATGCCTGATTTGAAATTGTACTGCAAAAGTTTTGTGGTAAAATCAGTACAGCACTGGCAAAAACAGACCTGAGAATTGGGGAAACACAATAGAAAATGCAGAAACAACTCCAAACAAACCCAACCACCTTCTTATTGCTAAATGAGCCAAACATCTTCACTGCAAGAAAGACAGTCCCTTTCATAAATGCTGCTGGAAAAAAATGACTTTCCACATAACAAAGACTATAGCTAGACCCATATCTATCACTATGCACTATATTAAAGGCACAATGGACCAAAGATCTAATTATTAAAATAGAAACACTTAATTTACTGGGAGAAAAATAGCTAGAAATCTTGAAGACATAAGAGTAGGCAGAGACTTCATGAACAAAATGCAGACAGCACAAAACACTACCATGAATGAACAGATGGGATTTCACTTTAGTAAAATGTTTATACACAACAAAAGAAATCATGAGAGGAGTGAAAATAAGATCCACATAGAAGAAATTGTAGCCAGTTGTATCTCAGGCAAAGGATTTTTGCCTAGAATATATAAAGAACTGAAAAAATTAGGCTCCCAAAATTCAAAACCCACTCCAAAAATGGGCATGTGAAATGAATACACATTTCTCAGATGAAGAAATACAGGGAAAAAATTGCAACATCATTGATCATTAGATACATGTGAGTTAAATCACCATTGACAGTCCATCTCACTCCAGCAATAATGGCTAATATCAAGAAATCAATCAATTAAAAAAGTGGGCATGGTTGAAGGGGAAAAAGAGCTGTTCTTCACTGGTGGTGAGAGTGCAGGCTGGTGCAGCCACTGTGGAAATCAGTGTGGAGCTTACTTAAATAATGAGGATTATTGGTTCCATTTGACCCAGCTATTCCCTTTTTGGGTATCTTCACACAAGAATGAGAAGCATCATACCAAAGTGATATATATTCATCTATGTTTATGGCAGCACAATTTATAATAGTCAAATCTTGGAAACAAGTTTATCCATCAACAAAGGAGTGGATGAAAAATATGTGGGCTTTTTATACAATAGAATACTACTCAACCATGAAGAATAATATGTTTAAGACTTTTACAGATAACTAGTTTCAACTTCAGACCATACTCATAAATGAAACAAATCAAGCTCACATGTGAAAACAACCTTTTGTCTCACTAGTATGAGAAGCTGAAAGAGAAACAATACCCAGAATGTACACCAGATAGTGTGGATTGGGAACAAACTATTCCAAAAGAAAGAGAAACTATGATGAAGGAAAAGAGAAAAGAAGTAAGTAAGTAATGAAAAGAAATATGTATATATACATATCATATACACATATATATGATATGTATACAAGATAGTTAAGATAGTTATACTACTAGTTCCTCTTACTTCATTGAAAAGAAAATTTGTGTTATTATTACCAATGAAACAATGAGGAGATTAATAAATTCTGGGCCTGCACTCCACCTCACAAGCTGAAAGCTTGTGTGTGCTGTGATTTTCATCCCATGGGGAAGCCATGGCACATCACTCTGAGACTTGTAGGGCCATGCCCAGCATCCTACATCACAGGAGGGTCCACAGGAAGGTCTCTCTGTGCCTATTTGGGGTCCCAACCAGTGATCCTTGATTAGCCCACAGCCACTTGTCTTTCTGCCATGAAGGCAAAAGAGCATACAGCAAATTCCATCCCACAGAAAAGACTTGACTCATTGCTCTGAGACTTGTAGAGCCCCACCCAGTGACCCTAAGTGTCTGGTGTCCACTTGGTAAGTTCTATCTAAGGATCTCCACTCAACTGGTACAGCTCCTTGCAGAACAGATAGATATTCTCAACCCAAGAAACAACCGAGACCTTGCCTTCAGCTTCTCTAAGGGAATATAGGAAAATGACAAAACAAAAGAGCAAAATGCAATCTCAAACTTCCAGCAAATCCCAAGCAAGCCTAGGAGACATGTATGTAGAACAAAATGTAAGCCATATACCTGATACTCCTGAAATGATAGGAATTGAAGTAAACACACAACTTCAGGAAGCTATCAAAGAACTCCGATCAGAAATAGTCTCTCAGGTAAAAGAAGAAATGATAAATGCAATGAAAGAAATGCTAAACACATCTAAACAAGATGGAGTTAAAGAATTAGAGGACCAATACAGAAAGATGAAAACCTTGCATGAACAATATAAGAAACAAAAAGAATGCATGAAACAGATTCAAAGAGATATATACAGGAAATCAAAAATTCTATTGAAAGTTGGCAAAACTGACTTAATGAAAGTGAAGACAGACGTGTTGACATCGAAGAGAAGATTGCAGGTAGTGAACAAGAAAGGAACGATCCTTTAAAAATAACAAAGAATCAGCAAGTAACAATTCAACACCTTCAAGATGATGCAGAGAAAAACAACATAAGACTGATAGGTATAAATAAAAAAGAAGGCAACAACAAAAATGATATCAAGAGGCTATTTACAGAAGTAACAGTTGAAATTTTCCCAAACGTGACAATGGAAACTGAGATACAAATCAGTGAAGCATACAGAATTCCAAATAGCCATAACGAAACTAAAACTACACCCAAACATATAATAATCAACATTCCAGAAATCCAACATAAGAACAGAATATTAAAAGCTGTTAGAGAGAAGAGACAGACTTTGTATGAAGGAAATCCTATCAGAATCCCAGTGGACTTCTCAACACAAACAATGAAGTCAAGAATATGGAGTGAAGTATTTCAGATCCTAAAGGAAAATGACTTCCAACCCAGATTGATGTACCATGAAAAACTGTCTTTCAAAATTAATGGAGAAATAAGATACTTCATGACAAAGAAGAAGTTCATGGCTACCAAACCAACCCTGAAAAGCATACTGAAAGACATTCTAGACAGACATAGGAAAAAGCCACTAAGCCAGGTGAACAATTAAACAGAGAGGAAAAGTAAAGAATAAACAGCAGAAAGATAACATGTCAAAAATAAACCAATATTGGTCAGTTATAACCATTAATGTAAATGGCCTCAATTCACCAATAAAAGAAACAGACAGGCAGAATGGATCAATAAAAAACATCCAACCATATGCAGTATAGAAGAAATCCATTTAACCCAAAATGAAACTCATAGACTGAAAGTCAAAAGACAGAAAAAATACTTTAGGCAAGAGGAACCCCCCCAAAAAAGCAGGGGTAGCTATTCTGTTTGCAGCCTTGTGAACTTGAAACCAAAAATGATCAAAAGAGATAAAGAGTGTCACCACATAATAGTTACAGAATAACTTCAAGCGGAAGAGATAGCAATCTTAAATATATATGCATCAAATTTGGGAGCACCCAGCTATACAAAACAAATCTTAACAGAAATGAAAAATCAAATAAACAATAACACAATTGTAAAGGGAGACCTTAACACCCCATTGACACAAAGAGACAGATCAACTAGATGGAAAATCAACAAAGAAATAACAGAACTGAATCACATTTGTGAAATAAATGGACTTAGTGGATGTATACAGAGTGTTTCACCCAAAATATCCAAATATACATGCTTCTCAGCAGTACATGGGACATTCTCTAAAATAGATCATACACTAGCCCACCATCTTAAATAAATGCAAAAGAATTGAAATTTTCCCATGCATGTTCTCAGATCATCGTGCCATGAAACTAGAAATCACAAAAGAAACTGCAAAAAAGTCACAAACACATGCAAATTGTATAATACACTCTTGAGCAATCAGTGGGCCACAGAGGAAAATAAGAAAAAATTAAATGATCTCTACAAGCAAAAGAAAAGATAAATACAACTTACTGGAACACATGGGATGTGTCAGAGGAAAGTTTTTGTAGTGAATTCCCATATCAGGAAAACAGAATGAACAAATAAACAACCTGATGCTACACCTCCAACATCTAGAAAAACAAGAGAAAGTCAAGCCCAAAGCCAAAAGAAGAGAGGAAATTATAAAGACTAGAGTAGAAATCAATGCAATAGAGACTAAGAAAACAATACAAAGAACCAATGAATCAAAGAGTTGGTTATTTGAAAGATAAAATTGATAATCCCTAGCCAACCTTATTTTAAAAAGGTAAAGGAAAAACTCAAATTCATGCAATAAGGAATGAAAAGGCTGAAATCACTACAGACCCTATGGAAATACAGAAGACCATCAATACATGCTTCAAAAACTTCTATTCTCATAGGTTTGATAAAACAGAAAAAATGGACAGATTCCTAAAAAAATACGAATTACTTAAGCTGGATCAAGAAGATGTAAAACTGCTGAATAACTCAGTTTCAATGAATGAAATTGAAAACATAATTAAAGCTTTACCAACATGGGAACTCCAGCCAGTGGCACACATGGGACAAGGCTAGAGCAGGGCTCCTCCTGCAACCACCACCTTCCTGGCAGACCACCTCCCAGGACCCAGGAACTCCAGCCAGCAGTGCACATGGAGCCAGGATAGACCTGGGCTCCTCCTGTGACCCCCATCTTCCTGGTAGACCACCTCCCAGGACCAAGGAACTCCAGCTAGTGGCACAGGCCAGAACTGGGCCCCTCCCATGTCCCCACAGTTCTGGCCACCCACCTCAGGACCTAGGAATTCCAGCCCATGATGAGTGCCCCCCATGGTCTCCCTGCTGACATCATTGGGGACCCCCCCTTACCTCCTGGACCTAGCATTGCTGTTAATCTTTGGCTCCCACACCTCCCCTAGAACCTTGGAATGTAGTGGATTAACCATGAAGTATTGAGGGGAGACTCAGAAACCTTTCATCCAAACAAAAGAACTCAGCAGGCTTCCATCAGTTAGGTGAGTTTGCCTTTAAATAGGAATAGAGTTTGACAGCTTCCATGGGTAAACAGGAACAATAGCAAAGCCTCCTCCAGATGGAGAGGTTGGCAAGTGGGTAGGTGAGTCTTTCCTCCACATAGAGCATTTCAGGCAGTTTGAGGAGGGTGCCAGCCAATAAGGCCTCCCCCAAATTGGAGAAAATTAAAAGGGCCTATGAGAAACCCAGAGACACAGTAGGGTCCCAGTTGAGACAAACACTGTAAATGGAGATCTGGTGACTCTGAACAACCTGGAGACATAATAACAGCATGAACTAAGGGTTGATTTCAATCAATACTCCTAGGTTTGTCATCCTAGGAAAAATATAGGACTCACCCAACAGGACCTGCAGGTGAAATTCAGGTGACTGGCCCACCTCTTCATTGTGGGACCCATCAATTGGACAAAAATCAACCTTAGAGTATCACTCCAAGATACACACTATCAACAGTTCACACTAGTGGGATTGAAGGACCAAATATTAACTCAAAAGGCAAAAGTGGCAAAATGAAAAAGCAAAATGCAATCTCAAACATCGAGTCCATCAGGAGCAAATACAGGGAACACTGAAATAGAGGACTTCAAAAGTAACACTGGAAATCTCGGAAAAGATAGCAGGTGTAATAAAAACAACTCCATGAAGCAATAGAGGAAATCATATTAGAAGTAATATCTAATATAAAAACAGAAAAACAACCTTAGCAAAGGAGTTGCTTAGTGAAGCTAGAGAAGAAATAAAGAAAAGTACAGGAGCATGGGAAACTGATTGAAACCTTCAATGAACAATATAGAAAACAAGCAGAATTTATTAAACAAACTCAGAGAGACATCCGAGAAACAACAAATTCTACTGAAAGCTGGCAAAACCATTTAAAGGAAATTGAGGATAGAATTTTGGACCTTGAGGACAGGATTGGAATTAGTGATCATGAAAGGATAGAACTCATAAAAATCACAAAGAAGCATGAAATGACAATCCAGCAGCTTCAAGAAGATGCCAAGAGAAACATATAATTCTAATAGGCATTAGTGAAGATGCAGGAGTCAATGCAAATGACATAACTAAACTATTCACAGAGGTAATAGCA
>PVLA01017903.1:0-15957 GCA_004027455.1 Hydrochoerus hydrochaeris | reverse complement strand
GCTTGTTTCCTTGTTATTTTTAAGAGATCTTTCCTTTCATGATCACACACTGCCAACTTGTCTTCAAGTTTTGATAGTCTACCCTTAGTTTGTTTTAAGGAGTTTTGCCAGCTTTCAATGGAGTTTTTAATTTTCTGGTAGTCTCTTTGAATCTGCTTCATGAATTCTATATTTTCTTTATATTCTTTATCAAATGTTTCTCTCCTTTTTTGTGTGTTCCTCCCTTCTTCCATCTGTATCATCCTGAGAGATACTTGCTGAAAGCATTTCTTTTATTACTCTACTGATATCCTGCTTTACCTGATTTAATATTTCAGTTTTGAGCTTGTCTACAAGGTCCTGAAGACATCTCTTAATGTCCGTTGAAGCCATGTCTGATATTGTGTGTTTGCCACCCTCAGTTACCCTTGTTTTTCCTTCTCCTGGTTCAGTGTTCTCAAGGTTCTGGGCTGGGGGCATCCTCCTGCCTCTCTCTCCTGTCATGGCCCTGGCTTCCTCCACCCAGGTTACAGTGTAGATCCCAGAACCCTTCCCTGTTGGCCAAGTTCCTCTGAAGCACACTGGTGAGGGACCTCTGCCCTCTGCTGCCTGCTCTTGTCACTGAGGTGTAAGCAGGCTGTTTATGCCTGCCCCTCCCCACTGGGCCAACCAAACTTCAGGGGCCTTTCACCCAGTTAGTGCATGCTAGGCACAGTGAATTGATTTGGGGCAGTTCATTGGGTCCCGGCCAGGGGCATGGCCCAGTCCAAGAAAATCACACTAATCTGCTCTGGGAAGGGAGGAACCAACTGCAGTCACTGTCACTCCCATTTCAGGCTCCTCCTGCCTGATTCCAACATGTCACACATTTGGTTGAACCCTTCCCATGTGGGGGGTCTCATTCCCAGCACTGACCATGGATTAATGAAAGTCCCTTTACTGGCTCTGCTTTACACTGGGCTCACAAAACCCCGACCTCAGCACTGAAGTTCTTCCTGCAAGTGGCGGCGGGAACAAGTCTGGCTGGCTCTGCCGGCCAGTGCAGATCCAAGCTGGTGCACACTTGCCAGGTCACCATGAAAATGCTGTGTCCCACAATCTTCATCTGTCTCAGTTGTAGTCCCAAAGTATTTAAAAAGCTTTTTTATGTTTTAATTTCTTCCTGTGTCAAGAGGATCCATCTCCCCCTGTCTGGGTCTCTCCAGGGTGCTTTATTCTGATGTAAGAGTTGTTTCTCCTGGGAGGATTTGTATTTTGTTGCTCACTGATCAGCCATCTTGTCTTCTCCTACTTTTTATTTCTTTTTCTTGTTCAATTACATATATTAAAATTTGAAATACAACATTGAATGGGAGTGACAAGAGCAGACATAATTGTCTCATCCATAATTTTGGAGAATATGCTTTTAGTTTTTATTACATTAAAGATGTAATTACAAATATGCAGGCATTTGCAAATTTCACATGGAATTTTTATCATTTTGAAGAAAGATTTTTTTAACATAATTGCTCCAGGATTTTTCCATGATAAAAGAATGTTAAATAGTTTCAAAGTCAGGTTCTACATATAATGAGATAATGATATAGTTTTTGTCCTTGGATTTCTTTGTGTGGAGTATTACATTTATTGATTTACATGAGTTGAAACATCACTGCAACTTCTGGTGTCACATGATTGATCATGTTATACGATCTTTAATGTTTTGAATTTTGTTTTAAAGAATATTACTCTTGATATTTATATCCATATTCACCATGGATATTTATCTGAAGTTTGCTTTTATGTATAGTATTTAATTTTCATAGCAGGATAACATTACTATTGGTAATTTCTACAGGTTAATTACTTCATAGAAATCTTTTCAAAGTAGTCTTTCCTTTTTGTTTTTTTAATAATTTTAGAAAAGTTTGGTGTTAGTTTTTCTTCAAATTTTACAAAATTCAGAGGCAAATACACCAAATCTTGGGCATTGCTTCATTGGGAGTTATTCATTATTATTTTAGTCTTGTTTCTTGTTATGAATCTGTTTAAAATTTTGTCTTGTTTCTTCAATATTCCTTTATCATATATATCTGGGAACTTACACATTATGTATAGATTTTCCAATTTATTGTAATATGTCTTAAAATTAATGTCTAGATTTAGTCTCTGGCATAAGGCAATTTCCAGCACACAGGGAATGTTTGGACCATTGCTCAGAGCCTGAAAGACCCAGATGTATCTCCCAAATCATCAGAGGGTGCACTGAAAATCTCTGTAGGCCTAAATGGCCCATGCCCAGGGACCCCAGGGTGAAGACAGGTGCCTAGATTCAGTCTCCAGTAGCAGGTAATTTTCAAGGCACAGGGAAGACTGGGGACATGGATCAGACCCAATAATACACCCCCTAGACTCCCAAATCACCAGAGGCCACACAAGTGGCCTTTGTGGGCCTAACTGGGTCATACTTTGTGACCCCCAGAATGCATTGAGTCTCCTGTATCCCTTGAATGAGTTGGAAGTGCATGAGTTGATTTCCAATGCATGGGGAATCCTTGGAACATTGCTCAGAGCCTGAAAATATAGGAAAATGACAAAGTGAAAGAACAAAATGCAATCTCAAACCACCAGCCTACCCAAAGCAAGGCTAGATGTCATGGATATAGAAGGAAATGCAAGTCATACACCTGAAATACCTGAAATCATAGCAACTGAAATAAAGAAACAACTCTCAGAAGCTATAAAAGAAATCAGACCAGAAATAATGTCCAAGGCAAAAGAATAAGTGATAAGTGCAATAAAAGAAATGCTGAACACATCTGAAGAAGACATAGGTAAAAAATTAGAGAAACAATGCAAAAAGATGGAAACTTGGAATGAAAAATATGAGAAACAACATGCATGAAGCAGATTCAAAGAGAGATACAGAAAATCAAAAATTCCATTGAAAACTGGCAAAACCACCTCAATGAAAGTGAAGATACACTTTCTGACCTTGAAGACAGGGTTAAAGCTAGTGAATGGGAAAGGAAAAAACTTTAAAAAATAAAAAGGAAGCAGAAAATAACATTTAAACAGCTACAAGTGGTTGCAAAGAAGAACAATATAAATCTATTAAGTAAAAATGAAAAAAGGGGACAAGACAAATGATATCAAGTGGCTATTTACAGAAGCAATAGCTGAAAATTTCCCTAAAGTGATAATGGAAAGGACACACAGCTCAGTGAAACATATAGAAATCCAAATAGCCATAACAAAATAAAACTACATTGAGACATATATTAAACACCATCCCAGAAATTCAACATAAAAAAGACTATTAAAAGCTGTTAAAGAGAAAAGACAGATAACCTATAAAGAATTACAGCAGACTTCTCAACACAACAGTGAAATCACAAAGAGTATGGAGTGAAGTACTGCAGATCCTAAAGCAAAATGACTTAAAAGCTAGATTGATGTACCCTGCAAAATTATCCTTCAAAATGGATGGAAAAATAAGATACTGCAAAGAAAATAGAACAGCTGAATAACTTTATGACCACCAAACCAACCCTGCAAAGAATACTCAAAGACATTCTAGATACACATAGGAAAAAACCACTAAGTAAGGCAAACAATTAAACAGACTGGAAAGATAAAGAATCAACAGCAGAAAGATTACATGTCAAAAATAAACCATTATGTATCAGTTATAACTATTAATGTAAATGGCCTCAATTCACCAATTAAAAGAAACAGGGGGAATGGATGAAGAAACCACATCCAACCATATGCTCTCTAAAAGGAACCCATCTAACACAAAAGGGAATTCATAGAATGAAAGTCAAAGGATGGAAAACAATACTGCATGCAACAGAAACACAAAAACAAGAGTATCTATTATGTTTGCAGACAATGTGGACTTCAAACCAAAAATGATTCAAAGAAATAAAGAAGGTCACTAAATACTAGTTAGGAGAAAACTTCAAGAGGAAGAGATTACAATCTTAAACATCTACACATCAAATTCGGGAGCACTCAGCTATACAAAACAAATCATAACAGGAATGAAAAATCTGATAAGCAATAACAATTATAACAGAAGACTTACACATGCCATTAACACGAAGAGACAGATCAACTAAACACAATAATCAGCAAAGAAATAGCAGAACTGAATCACACTTGAGAACAAATGTACTTGGTGGACTTATACAGAATGTTCAACCAAAAACAATAGAATATACATTCTTCTCAGCAGTACATGGACGTTTTCTAAATTAGACCATATATTATACAACAGAATATGCTTAAGTACATTCAAAATAATTGAAATTATCCCATGCATGTTATTGGGTCATAGAACTATGAAATTATACATTAATGACAAAAGAAACGGTAAAACCCTATAAACATATGGAAATTGAATAATACATTGTTGAGCAATCAGGGTGTCACAGTAGAAATTAGAGAAGAAGTTAAACAATATCTATAAGCAACTGAAACTACAAATACAACTTACTGGAACCTGTGTGATGCAATGAAACAGTACTCAGAGGAAGAGTTATTGCAGTGAACTCCCACATCAGGAAAACAGAAAAAAGACAAATAAACAATCTGATGCAACACCTCAAAAATCTCAAAACAGCAGAAAAACTCAAGCCCAAAGCTAATAGCAGGTTGGAGATTACAAATGTCCGTGTAGAAGTCCATGCAATAGAGAGTAAGAAAACAATACAAAGAATTAATGAATCAAAGAGTTGGTTATTTTAAAGAATAAATAAAATTAATATGCCTATAGAAAATCTTATTTACAAAAAGGAAAGAAAAAACTAAAAATCATGCAATAAGGAATGAAAAGTGTGAGGTCACTATAGATCCTGTAGAAATATAGATCATCAATACCTATTTTGAAAAATTCTACTCTTATAGGCTTGATAACTCAGAAGAAATGGACAGATTCCTGCAAACATATGAATTAACAAAGCTGGGTCAAGAAGATATAAAACCATTGAATAATCCAATGTAAATTAATTAAATTGAAAATGTAATTAAATTCTTACCAACAAAGAAAATCTCAGGTCCAGATGGATTCACTGTGGAATTCTAAAAGAAATACAAAGACTTAATGCCAACTCTCCTCAAAATCTACAATGAAAATGAAAGGGTAGCAATGCTCTCTAACTCATTCCTGGAAGCAAATATTACTCTAACACCAAAACCTGAGAAAGACACAACCAAACCAGAGAACTAAAGGCCAATCTCCCTAATGAGCATAAATGCAAAATTTTTCAATAAAAGGGTGGCAAACAGAATGTCGCAAATCATCAAGAAGATTATACACCACAACCAAGTGGGATTCATCCCAGGAATGCAGGGATGTTTCAACATATACAAATCAATAAATGTAAGCCACCATATCAACAGAGCAAAAATAAGCATCACATGATCATTTCTATAGATGCAGAAAAGCTTTTGATAAGGTCCAAAACTTGTTTATGATAAGAACCTTACAGAAAATTGGAACTGAAGGTCTTTACCTCAAAATGATAAAAGCTATCTATGACAAAACCATCAACCAGTATCATATTAAATGGCCAAAAACTGAAAGCCTTTACCCTAAAATAAGGAAGAAGACAAGAATGTCCATTATCAACACTCCTATACAATATAGTCCTGGAAATACTAGCCAGAGTAATTAGGCAAGAGAGAGAAATAAAGATAAAAAAGAAATTAAATTATCATTATTTGCAGATGACATGATACTCTACATAGGAAACCACCAAAATTCCAATGAAAGGCATTTAGGTACAATAAATACATTCAGTAAGGTAGCTGGATAAAAAGTCAACACTCAAAAATTAATAGCATTCCTATACACAAACAGCAAAATATCTGAGTGAGAAATAAGAGAATGCACGCCCTTCAGAATAGCACCCCCAAAAAAATGAAATCCTTAGGAGTCAATGTAACAAAATAAGTAAAAGATCTATTCAGGTAAAAGTATATACCCTGATTAAAGAAATTGAATAGAACCTCAGGAAATGGCAAGACAACCCTTGTTCATGGATTGGAAGAACAAACATCTGAAAATGGTAATTCTTCCAAATCTGTTACACAAATTTAATGCAACTCCAATCAAAATACCACTAGCATACCTCACAGATCTAGAGAAATCACTCCTAAAATTCATCTGGTACCAGAAGAGACCTTGAATAGCAAAGGAAATTCTAAGTAACATAGGCAGGGCCAGAGACATCATAGTTCCTGACTTGAAATTTTACTACCAATCTACTGTATTTAAATCAATATGATACTGCAATACAAACAGACCTGAAGATCAATAGAATACATTAGAAGATACAATTACAACCAGAAACACACTCAGACACCTTATCTTTGATAAAAGCACCAAACACATTCACTGGAAGAAAGATGTTCTCTTTAATATTTGGTGCTGGAAAAATTGGCTCTCTGTGTGTTTAAAGCTAAAACTAGACCCATGCCTATCACCATGTTCTAAACTAAAATCTTATTGGATCAAAGATTTTAAAATTAAAACAGAAACACTAAATCTTTTGGAAGAAAAATTAGGTAGAAATCTTGAAGACACAGATGTA
Source organism: Hydrochoerus hydrochaeris (assembly GCA_004027455.1). Classification (NCBI taxonomy): domain Eukaryota; kingdom Metazoa; phylum Chordata; class Mammalia; order Rodentia; family Hydrochaeridae; genus Hydrochoerus; species Hydrochoerus hydrochaeris. Next base: position 9,400 of record PVLA01017903.1, on the reverse strand, counting down.
GTTACAGAATTCCTAAAAAAATCAAACTACATGGGAAATACTTGCCATGATCAACAATTGAGAGTAAATCTTACTAAAGAATTTTTGCATGTTCAAAGAAATCTCCAGCATAGTGAAAAAAACCACACAAATTGGGAAAAAAATCTTTATCTACTGTCCCTCAGACAAAGGACTTTTGTCTAGAACATATAAAGAATTAAAAAAATTAGGATGCTGAAATTCAAAGGCCCAATCCAAAAATGGGCATGTGAAATGAATACACAGCTCCCAAGTAAAAACATACAAAAGGCAAATAAATACATGAAAATATGTTCAACATCATTGGTCATTAGAGAAATGCAAATTAAAAAAACACTGAGATTTCATCTCATTCCAGAAAGAATGGCCATGATAAAGAATACTACCAACAACAAATGCTGGAGAGGCTGCAGGTAAAAGGAATTCTTCTGCAATGTTGGTGGGAGTGTAGATTGGTGCAACCACTGTGGAGGCTATTCTAGAGGTTCCTCCAAATTCTAGGATTGGAAGACACATTTGACCCAGCTAGTCCCCTTCTGGGCATACTCCCAGAAGAACTGAAAACATCACACCACAGTGATAAACGTGCACCCATATTTATAGCAGAACAATTTACAATAGTCAATCTTGGAAATAACCTAAATGCCCATCAACTAAAGCATGAATAATAAAAGTTGTGGTATTTTTATGCAATAGAGTATTATTCAGCTATAAAGAATGATCATGTTGAGATATTTATAAATAAATGGACACAACTTGAAACTATATCCATAAGTGAAATAAATCAAACTCATGTGAATAAAAACCATATTGTCACCTTAATGCAAGAAATGGTAAGAGTACATATGATAAAAGCCTCAATATATACCGTGAAAGGATAAGAATCTGTTCAAGAGGAAAAAAATAATATCTCTTGGAAAAGGAGGAAAAAGGAAAAGGAAGGGAAAAGAAAAAATATCTAAAACTGTATAATCATGCTTAGGATAACTAAGATGGCTGTACTACATAAGTTCTTGGAGCAAAACAGCTAACGTCCATAGGGTTGGAAAAAATTTTCATTTGTGTCTGCAGATCTGAGGAACTCTTGAGGAACATTATGTAAAATAACAACCCTAGTTATGCTCCTACCCCTTGTTTTGAAGACCTATATTGTCATTGTTTTGGGCTCTTTGCTGTTGTTATTTATTTGTCTTTTCTGTTTCATGTTTTTCTAGCAATTTGTTTATTTTGGTTTGTTTTTCCTCCAATACAGAAAATATAGGTATACTTTTAGAGGCTTATACATGTGTAGGACTTCCCCTAAACAGTATGCATGAATCGATTATATTATGTGTGATGAAATGAACAGCTACTTTAAAGAAAAAGAGCATTATTTTATCCTTTGCAGATATTGTATCATACTGCTGTGAAATCCAATAACATTATTCTTAGTTTGGAGTGGTTTTAGCCTGTTTTGTACTGTTTAATTTTGATATACATAAAGGTATTGACAGCTAATTTGAACAAGAACAAAAGAAATTACAGAAACCATTGTTGATTTTCCTATTACCTGGTTTTGAAGGCCTATAAAGACTTCATCCTGGTATGATCAGTTTAATACCATTTTGTTTTATATGAATTCATTGTTTGTGAAGATATGGGCAACTATTTGGAAGAAAACAGAAGACATTGCCGTAACCATGGTAGATATCCTAGTATCTTGCATGGAAACCTGTGTCACTTACATCATTTTCTTCAGATCTACTTTGTTGTGTTTCATTATGTTTTGTTTTATGTCTTTAAACTAATAAAAACAAAGTAATTTCTAGTAATTCTTTGGACTTCAGTGATATCAGTTGTGATTTTACCTTTCTGAGTTCTAAATTTACTAGTTTGGTACTTTTCCTTCTTTCTTTTTAAAGTTTGGCTAAGGCTTTACTAATAAGATTTATGTTTCAAAGAGCCAACTCTGTGATCCATTGATAATTTGAATTGTTATTTGTCTCTATTTCACTTAAAATCTGTTCTGATCTTTACCATTTCATTTCTTTTACAATTCTTGAGTTTGGATTGTTCTTTTTCATTAGGATATTGAGATGCACCATTCATTTATTTATTCAACATTACTGTTTTTCTGATATAGGCACTCATAATTATAAATTTCTTTCATAGGACATCTTTCTTTGTGGTTCAGAGACCTTGATAGGTTGAGTTGTCATTACAATTTGAATCTAGGAATTTAATTTATTCTTTGGTATGTTCAATGACCATTGGTCATTCAGCAATGTATTATTCAACTCCAGTTTTTGTTCACTATCTATAGTATCTTTCCTTATTGATTTCTGTTTTAATTTCATTGCGATAGTATATGATGAGATCATATGAGACAGGCTGAAATTTTTTATGTATTTATGTAAATGTGCTTCATAGCTTAAAATGTGTTTGTTTCAGAGAAAGCTCCATATGATGCTGAAAGCAATATGTAAATTTTTGCTGTATTAACACTATAAATATCTATTAATTCCATTTGATCTATACTACAGTTTATCAGTAAGATCTCTTAGTTGATTTTTTTCTGGTAGAGCTCTTTGTGAAAGTGAGAATTGAAGCTACCCACTGTTATATTCTGCTCCATATAACCATTCATTTAGTGTTTGTTTCATAAAATCTGACACACCAAATTCTTGGTGCATATATATTTAAAATTATTATAACTATTTGATGATTTTTTTCCATAGCCAAGATATTTCAACCCTCTTTATCTCTTCTTATTAGTTTTAGATGGAAGTCTAGATTGTGAATATAAATAAAGCCACACTGGGATGAAACATACTTGGTCATGGTGTAAAATCTTTTTGATGATTTGTTTGACCAATGTGTGAGGATTTTTTTTATCCATGTTCATTAGAGTTTGGCTTGTAGTTTTTTGCTGTTGTTGTTTGCTTGCATCCATGTCTACCATCTCATTCAGGGTAAAGATAGCTTTCCAGAATAAGTTTGGGAATACACTTTTCATTACAATTTCATTATTGTGTTTGAGGAAAGTTGGAATTAAATCTGCCATAACGTTTTTGTGGAATTTGATAGTTAATCATTCAGAGGCTGGGCTTATCTTATGTGTAGGATTTGATTGAGACTTAAGTGTTATTATCAATTATTGGATAAGTTAAGATTTTAAGACTTGTTGAGTCAGTTTCAGTAATTCATATCTATCTAGGAGTCTCTCCATTTCCTATAATTCTCCAGGTAATGGTGCATATATTTGTGAAATAACCTGGATTTCATTATTTTCTATAATGATGTCATTTTTACACTTATAATTGTATTGATTTGTGTCTATTTTTTGTAATGATGATAAAGCTCACTGATTTGTGTCTTTTCTTGAATTTTTTGGTAAGATTGGCCAATTGAAGGCAGTTGATAATGAAAAGTGTGATATTTCATGGACACTAAGTGCAACATGACTGTGACAACCACTTCACACATTTGCATTTCAATATATTTGGGAATAGAGAAGAAATGGATAGATTCCTATATTGTGAGTACTACAAAATTAAAACAAGAAAACATGAAGACACTTAATAGTCCAAAGAAAATCTCAGGAAATGAAATAGAAGCAGAAATAAACAAAAAATAACCGTATTAACTAAAAAACCCCTAAATCTAAAGGATTCACTTTTGAACTCATAAAGAACTGCAGGAAAGATCTAATACCAGAACTTGTAAAACTCTAATAAAATGGAAAGGGAAGAAGTATTTTTAGGGCCATTCCTGGAAGCTAGCATTAACCTCATTCCAAAAGTATAGAAGGATCCAACTAAACAAGGGAACTATATGCCAATCTCTTTAATTCAGACGCAAAATTCCTCAAGAAGATAAGATCCTGGCACATAAAATGACACAAATCAACAAAAAGATTTTAAACCATGTCAGCTTTATTCCACGGATGCAAGGAAAGTTCAGCACATGAAAAACTATCAATGCAATATATCACATAAAAAGAAGGAAAAAAAATCAAATGATCATCTCACTAGCTGCAGAAAAATTCACTGACAAAATTCCATATCTTTTCAGAATAAAAACTGAAAGAAAAGAGAAGAACCTTGTATCAATCTGGTTTACCAAGTTGTGAGAAACCTACTACCAAGCTAGCTGCATTACAATAGCTGTGGTTATGCATTTCCTGAAAAATAAATCCCTAAAATTCGTTTGAGTGGCAGAAATCAATAGCATTGAAGTCTGGGTGGAATATAGAGAAAATAAGAAGGTAGATCTGCTGCTGCCACCTTCTCTCTTCTGTACTATAGTGTATTAAAAGAAAACATTTCTCCTTAAACTTACATGTGTTGGGTATGTTGCTCTAACAATAAGAAAATAACTAAGGCAGTACTTGAATCATTAATCAGAGAAATAAAGCACAAGAAAAAGAGATATGTATAGAAAATTATTATTCATTTCAGATGACAAAACACTGTTCTACTGTAAGGATTGTAATTAGTACCAAAATGAGTAATGTAATTGGAAGAATACTAATACATATAAATAAAGAGCACTTTTCTCCTCCAATAATAACTCACATAGAATGGAATTAGGGAAAAGATATTACTCACAGTATCATCAAAACAAATTAAATATATGAGATTTAATCCAACCAAGTGAATGAAAAACCTCTACAGTAATAACTATAGTACTCTGAGAAAGATGCACAAGGAGGACATTAGTAAGTGGGAAGACATCCCCTATTGCTGGAAAGGCAGAATCCAATTAAAAAAGGACTTAATTTAAAAGGACTCTACCTTACAAAATTTATATACACACTTAACTCAATCCCAAACCAACTATCAACAGCAATCTTTACAGAACAAGTAAGGTCAACCCTAATATTCATAAGAGACAAAAGAGACTTAGAATAATGAAAGCAATCATGAGGAACAAGTGATAGATTCTGCCAACCTGGGTTTAGTTATCTGACAGGTGACATCTATCCAACTTTGTACCGGCCCCATAGAAGCAACTTATTTCTCAAATAATAAATGCTATGTTCTCTTTCTCAGTCCGTAGATAAACCTCCTGCTCCATTTTAGCACTTGCATCTAGCTTTATCCAGTCCCAACACTCCTTAACCACCCAAGGTTCCACCACCAGTCCACAGCAAAACTTTCTGTATCTGTTTGGAAAAGGAAAATGTTCCTTCAAATAAGCTGTTAATGTGTCATTTTGCATGCCTCCAAAACTCCTCCCAAAGCCAGTCCTGGTAAAAATAGCTTCACTTCTTTGTTGTTGCTGGCAGCATTTATATTATTTTATAATTCTTACAATGAAGATGAAAGGACTGCACTGAAGGCCACTATAATCTTTGTCTTCTTTCTCATTTCCTCTGCACTGACTCACATTGAGTGCCAAAAATAATCAACAAGGAAAAAGCAAGAAGCTTTAAAATTAAAAATTTGATGTTATATTGAAAAGCCAGAGTGACTAAATAAAAAACAGACATATGTTTCAGTGGAACAGAATAGAGGATGAAAAATCATCATCAGGCATATTCAGCTTTGACCAAGGGTCCAAAAATATACTTTTCAAGAAAAAGGGAATCTTTTAAAATGGGGCTGGAAAATTGAATATCAAAAAGCAGAAGATTGACTGTAACATACCACATCTTACCATGTAGTACATTAAAAATCAAAATGGATAAAAACTCTAAATGTTAGAAAAGAAACAGTCTGTTGGAATATTAAATATGTAAAACTCTTGAAGATATAAGTAAAAGCAAAGACTTGGAAAAATGGCAGTTGTAAAAGAACTAATAAAAAGGGTGTACAAATAGTGTCATACCTAATTTTAAGATTATTCAAAGCAAAGAAGAGTCAACTGAGTGAAGACTCTACAGAATGGGAAAAAATTTTGTGAACTATTTCTCAGTCAGAGGACTCTTCAGTATACATAAGGAATTAGAAATTTTAGATCCACAAAAGGAAAAGACCTAATCAAGAATGTGAAGCTGAAATAAATACATATTTCACATAAGGCATATGAATGGCACATAAAGATATGAAAATACTTTCTATATTGCTGATCATTTGTTAAATCAAAATTAAAGCAAAACTGATTTCATTCTTCTCCAAAAAGAATAGCTTTCACCAAAAGTCAAGCACTAACAAGTTTTGGTAGAGCTTGAGGGAAAAAGTTACCTACATTGGTGCTTGAGATGTAATCTAGCACAATCACTATGGAATTAAAACACTAAATTCAAATAAGTAAAACTGGGAATCCCATCTGACTGTGGAATTTTCTTTGTACGTATACTACCAAAATGATTGAAAGACATGATAATCCCATGATATGCAATACTCGTGTTATTAGCACCACACCTCATAATAGCTAAATGCTGGAAGCAGTGTCTATGTCCATTTACAGTTGAATATAAAATTGTGGGATTTATGCAGAATGTAATGTCACCCTACTGCAAAGAAGGGTAAATTTGAGTCACAGTTATGAATTTGGATGCACCTTGAAACCATAATGCTAAATGAAATACATCAGAAGCAGAAGTTTAAATATAGTGTATTTGTTTTACATGAGAAATCAAACATGTAACTGTTAGCAAAGTCAAAGATAATAGGAAGTAGGGTAAAAGATCATTAAATTGTAAAAAAGGTCAAGAGATGAGGGTAGGGGAAGGAAAGTGTAATAGAGAATAAAAAAGCACTATTATATTATGTGCAAGTAGTCACTATCAAAAAGGAATACAATCATTATGTAGGCAAAGATATACCAATAAGAATGAAGACCTAGGACAGAAAGAAAAGTTTAAATTGATAGAGAAAAAGCAACTATCTGCCAAACAGATCCTTAGGTAATTTATGACCATCAATACAGCAGTGTAAAAATTACTCAATAACACCCTAGACAGGGTAAGTGAGCCACCAAACACCAAAGATCTTAGTGGAATGAATACATGAAGCTGGGGTGAGGAATTGAGTAAAAGGGAAGAACAAAGAAATCAGTGACAAAAAATAACACAATGACAGGAATCAATCAACATCTTTCAGTAATTACTCATAATATAAATAGTCTCAACTCCCCAATCCAGTGTCACAGGTTGGAAAGTTAAATCAAAAAACAAACCTAAATGAGTGTTGCATGTAGAAGATAAATATAATCCATGAAAAACACACTGAAAACTAAGAGATAGAAAACAACACTGTAAGCAACAGGAGCCTGAAAGCAAGCAAGCCTTACAGAATATCTACAAAAGAGTAATGAAAAGTGGACCAGTTAATTCAAACTTTCTATTTTAGTTTTACAATATGTGAAATTTCTCTTCATAAAGTGCTCAAGACATGAAGAAGAAGCTCTTTATAAACAGGTACTACTATGAAGACAAACAGCAAAGCAAAGCTGTGCCAGCTACCTGCACACTCCCCTGCAACTTGTAGTTAGGAGTGGAAACATCAAAAACCCTTGAATTCAATCAATTCAAAACCTCTTCTGAAAATGCATCTACCATGACTCTGGGACTAAAGTCAGTCCAAAGAAACATCTAACAGATGAATGGCCCCTCCCTCATAAATATTCTTTCTCCAATCTTAAGGGACCTTTCAAACTGTGACAGAATATCAGCAGACCTGTGGATACATTTCTCAGTTCTGTTGAGTGAACCATAAGGTATGCAATTACTTTATGTGTCTGTGCCTTAAAGAACATTATTATTGTTCTTAAAGGTACTTTTAATTACAAAAAATATATCCTTTCAAACTTTTCTCCTCCTTGTATTCTTCTTTTTCTTTCTTCTCCTACTCCTCCTTCTTTCAGGAAAAACAGGCCAGAGAGAATGGTATGTTACAAATTTACACATATCAACGGATTCACTGTTGAATTTTACATGAAATAGAAGGTAGAAATTTTGTCAATACTATTAAAAATTTTCAAAGAAATTTAAGAGTAGGAAAACTGGTAAATAATTTATTTGATATTAATATTGCCCTCAAGAAAAAAATAGAACAAGGACTTATCATACAAGAATAATATAGACAAATTTCCTTTGTGAACCAACATGGAAACTACTCAATATGATACTTGCAGACAGAATTTAACACATCATTAGGAAAAAAATCATAGATCATGACCCAGTTGATTTTATCCAAGAAATACAAGAATTGTTCAACCTACATGTTAAGAGATGAAATACTTCACAGAAACATGTAACAGTAAAAATTTTATCTCCTATCAGTATATGCAGAAAGAACCTTTGACAAATTCCAACTCTGATTCATGGGTAAAAAGAAATATTTGGTGAAAACAAATATAGAAAACCTTACCTAAAAAGTATAAAACTCAATCATGACTCTCCTATTGCCTATATACACTAAATGGAGAAAATTTTAAAGGCTGACTTCTAAAATCAGGAATAAAGTAATTATATTGAATCTCACCATTTCTGTTCAGTATAGTACTCAAAATTTTGCAAGATCAATTATGCAAGAGAAATGAAAGCAATTCAAGTAGGAAAGGAAAAGCCTATAACATGACTCTTTAAACACATCAGCCAAAAAACACAAAGCCCCCTAAAAAACCCTCCATCTATTGAGTCTTAGAACTAACAGTAAATTCAACAAAGTGACAGGATACAAAATAAAGATACAAATCAAGCAGCATTCTGATACACACACACATACAACCGCCAAGAAAAAAGTTAGGAAAACAGTTCATTTCACAGTAATTTCACAAACATTATATACCTTGGAATAATCCTAACGGAGGTTGTGAAGAATCTTGGTGAAGAAAACTCTATTACCCTGAAAAGAAGATTGAAGAGGACATTAGAAAATGCAAAGGTGTCCCCTATTCTTGAATAGGCATATCTAATACTGTCAAAATATTCATATTACAAAAAATGCTATATAGTTTTAACAAACTATTTGCTAAAATGTCATCAATTTGTTCGAGAACTAAAATGAGTAATTCTTAACAAATATATATTTTGTATAAAAGCTCTGTGAACAAGAAGAGAACCTGAAGAGCCAAAGAAGTACTGCTAACAAGAACAAGACAGGAGGCATACCAATGCCAGGCTGCAAGCTATAGTACAAAGCTACAGAATTGAAACAGCATGGTACTGGTACAAAAATACATATTACCAAATGGAGTAAAATAAAGGATGCAGACAAACCCAAGGGCCAATACTCTGTGCCAGGCAGAATGAATGTTGCTTAACCCATATTTCTGAGAAAACTGGTTATCCATAAACATAAGGGTGAAATATGATCTGTATATTTCATAATGCACTAAAACAAAATAAAATGAATCAAAATCCCATATATAAATGCCAATAATGATCCACTGGGGGAAAAATGGTGAAACTCTTTATGGCATAGGCATAAGCTATAACTTCCTGAACAGGGCA
>PVLA01017902.1:0-15957 GCA_004027455.1 Hydrochoerus hydrochaeris | reverse complement strand
GGCCGGCAGCTGCAGCTGAGCCAGGCCAAGGGCTCAGACGCCGGCGTCTACACCTGCAAGGCCAGAAACCCTGTAGGTGCCACGGAGAAAGCCACCAGGCTGGCGGTTTATGGTGAGCAGCTGGGGTGGCAGCGGGGTGTGAGGTCACCTAGGCTGGGCGTCAAGAGGGACGCTGGACCCATGGGGCCTCTGCCTGTCCCCAGAAGTCAGCAGGGGTGGCCACTGAAATGGCTGGAGGTGACAGGGAAATGGGACCAAAAAGCCCTCTGGAGAGAGCGAGCGTCTCTTGTGCAGGTGGGGAGACTGAGGCGCAGGGCAGGGGCTGAGTTGGAGTGCGTGGCAGAGCCAATTCCACACTCTAGGCCTCCCCTGGGCTCAGGGCTTTTTGCTAAGCTGACCACAAAGCCCTGGGATAATAAGTTGCTTAGGGATGTGTCAGTGCTCTGAGCTGGACTCCCCAGGACTTGGCAATGTGAGCTGGTTTAATCAGCCGGTGACAGAACTTGGTGGCTCATGTCCCCATAGAAGGGTGTGCGTGGGGAGGCGACGGCATGGTCAGCTCTAGAGGGATTGGTCCGCAGCCCCTGCTGTGACCCCGACATCACCTGATCCTCAGGATTGGGCCTGGGCAGTTGTGAGCGGCCCCCGGGAAGTTGGGGTGGTGTGAGGACTAGTGGGGACCATCCTGGTCCCTCATGAGGGGTCGGCTTGGGTGCTGTGGGCCCCAGATACAAAGTGGGCACCAGGGTCCATGGGCATCTCTGAGTCTGGGCCCATCTTCTTTGGGGATCTGAGGACCCCTGGAAATAATGAAGTGTATGTGTGTGTGTGTGCGCGTGCATGAGTGTGCATGCGTGTGTGTGTGTGCACCATGCATTCCATATTCAAAGCACCTTGGAACCCATACAGGACCCCTTGATTCCCTATCCAAGGTTTCCCTGGGCTCCTTGGCAATGGTGCCCCCCAAAGGGCAAGAGGAAAGCTCCCCATCCAGCGTGGCTGCAGTGGGCTCTGGGCATCAATCCACTCCTGTCACCTTGGCTACCCCCGTCTGGGTCAGGGATGCCCACAACCCCACCCAAGAGCCGCTGTGCGGGGTCCTGGAGAGTCGGGGCCAGTGGGCGTCGTGCAGGGACAGAGTGAAGATGAGAGGGGCAGGAGGGGCAGGAGGGGCAGCGGGCTCCAGGAGGAGGGGCGTCTGGGCAGGGCAGGGTCCCCGCAGGCCGAGCAGGGCAGGGCTGGTCGGGAAGACTGTGGGGGCTGAGTACCCCTTCCTTCCCCAGTCGCTCCCACCATTGAGGGTGCCGGTGAAGGCCCGTACGTGGTGCAGGCCGTGGCTGGGAGGCCCCTGGCACTGGAGTGGGCGGCCCGGGGCTTCCAGCCCCCCACCGTGTCCTGGCAGCATGAGGGGCTGCCGCTGGCCGAGAGCAACGGGACGTGGCTGGAGTCGGATGGCGTGCTGCGGCTGCAGAGCCCGGGGGAGGCCTCCGGGGCCCTGTACAGCTGCGTGGCCAGCAGGCCCGCGGGCAAGGCCGTGCTGCAGTATGCCATGGACGTGCAGGGTGAGCCAGCGGGGGCAGCGGACCTCCTCCCACGCCTGCTGGTCCCCAGCCATTTGTCCCCGCCCGGGGGGATGGAGGGTGGCAAAGTCCTCGGTGGCCTGTCCTGGGTGACGTGGATGGGGGCACTGAGACTCAGTGGGGGGTGTGGAGTCCCGGGATCCAGAGTCTGCTGCTGTCCAAGTCCCGGGGCCAGGTCCCCAGGTGAAGGACACCTCCGGCCTTCTGTCCACATGGCACGTGTTGTTAAGGATGGCAGCGCTGCCGGGCTCTGTGGTAGCTTGCATCAGGCTCTGCGTCTTATCCCAGCACCAAAAAGAACAAAAATGTCCCAGACCCAACCTGGTATGGATGCTGTCCCATGTCCCCAGCTTTTCAGCCACTCAGTGGACACTGCTGGCTCCTCTGTGCCAGTCCGCGGGGGTGGAGAGGACATGGGCCCAGGCAGGCAGGACTCTCGGGACTCAGCCTGGTGGGGGGCAGTGGTAAACCAATGGGCCCCTCATCCCACTCTGTGGGGAGACTCGCTCAGTTCGAGCCAACAACAGCATGTCCTGCCTGCAGTGCCCCCACAGCTCCTGGTGGCCGAGGGCTCTGGCCAGGTGGCCGCCATCGTGGGACAGACCCTGGAGCTCCCATGCAGGGCCTCAGGCTCCTCGGCGCCCGCCATCCAGTGCGTGGGGGACCCAGGGCGGGGGCTGGGCAGGCAGAGTGTGAGTTGTGGGGTGAGGTGGGAAAGGAACTGGCCCCCTGAGGCAGGGGAATGGCAGGTGGGCGGCACAGGAAGCCTCCCCTACCTGTCCTGGAACCGCCCTTCTGGCCCCAGGCCAACCTGCACCCCTGGCCCACCCCAGGTGGCTGCAGAACGGCTGCCCAGCTGAGGAGCTGGCTGGAGTGCCGGTGGCCTCGCAGGGGACCATGCTGCACATGGACCACGTGGAGCCGGCCCACGCGGGCCTCTTCTCCTGCCAGGCCACCAATGATGCGGGCACTGCGGGGGCAGAGGTAGAGGTATCTGTGCATGGTGAGCCACGCCAGGGGCTCTGGGGGGGCAGCCTGGGTAGATGGGGGGACAGGTAGATGGGTAGATGGGTGGATGATGGATGGTGGAGGGTGGATGGTGGATAGTGGAGGGTGGATGTTGGAGGGTGGATGGGTAAATGGGTAGATGGTGGATGGACAGAACTCCTAAGGAAAAGGGCTCCTTGCTGGCACCCAGTCTGGAGCTCTTTCCTCTAAGCCAGGTGTTTGCAGGGAAAGCTAGAGATCAGACTTTGACGGAGCCCCGCGAAGCACCCCTTCACCCACAGACATGAAGCGGATCGCTGGGTACCCCTGCACCCCTCCTTAGCCTGACCCGGGCCCTCCCTTTCCCCCGTACCCAGAACTCCCATCAGTCGACGTCATCGGTGGTGAGAACCTCACAGCCCCCTTCCTGCAGCTTGTGACTCCAGTGTGTAGGGGTCGGCATGCCTCCCCCAAGCCTCCACTGGTGGAAGGATGGTGTGGCTCTGGCCACCTCAGGGGGGACCCTGCAGGTACGTTTAGGAGCCCCAGGGTTGGTGGGGCAGCAGGGCACAGGTGGCAGAGCTGCTGGCCTTGTGCAGAGCCTAGTGCTGAGGGAGTGAGACAGGCACAGAGCCCTCCACGCCTGGGATGCTCAGGGGCCCTTGGGTGCTGGGCCTGAAGAGAGAGGGAACCCTTTGCCTCTTCCAGGTCCCAGGCACCTCAGCTGTCGGGGTGTGGGGAGAAAACAGGGAGGGAATCTGCTGGAGATCAGAGGAGCCCGGGGAACCTGGAGCTCTGCTTGCCCTGGGGTCCCCAGCCGCATGCCTCCTCCCCACCATGTCCCCTCACTGCTCTGACTGTCCCCAGCCAGGGCTCCGTGGCTTCCCCACGTATGCTCTGGCCCCTCCTCCCCCAGATCGAGAAGGTGGGCCTGAGGGACGAAGGCTTCTACACCTGCACGGCCACCAACCTGGCTGGGGAGAGCAGGAAGGACGTGGCGGTCAAGGTTTTGGGTGAGAAAGTGGCGGCAAGCAGGGCAGAGGCCTGGGTGGCAGGGGGGCCCCGCAGGGCCCTGGGGGCCAAGTGCTGACAGCATGCCCAACTCTAGAGTGTGTGGGCAGCATGGGATAAAACCTCAGCAGTTGCCCTAGGGCTCCTGATCGCTTTGGGGGTGGCGGGCTTTGCCCCCCTTTATGGATGCCTTAGCTCATTTGGTTCAGGCTGTGGGTCCATCTGCACCCTTGCCAGGATGGGCAAGTCCCTGCCTGGCCATGCCCTGCCCCTGGATCTTGCTGTTGGCCTTGGGAGGACTGGCAAGGGGTACTGGAGAGGGCTGATGAGAGATGCTCACTGTTCCCAAGCTGGGTCTCTTGTGTCTCCTCCAGGCAGCACGGAACTTCAGTACATCCTGTGGGTCCACGGTGAGCTGCCCTGGGGCCACTGGGACTCTGTCCGAGAAATTAGCTTTCCTTCTACCTGTCTATTACTCTGTCCATGCATTCATTTTTAAACTCATCTAAACATCATCCACCTATCCATTTACTCACACAACCATCCGCTTAACCATCCGTTCACTCATCCTTCTACCCACCCATCCACCCACCCATCCATCCACCCACCCATCCATCCATTATTCCATCCATCCAGCCATCCATCCAGCCATCCATCCAGCCATCCATCCACCCACCCATCCATCCACCCACCCACCCATCCACACACCCACCCGCCCACACTTTCCTTCATCTACCCCTCTTCTATCCAGCCACATTTAATGCACACTTGCTCTCGGGAAGTCCCTGGCCCGGCACCCCTGAAGGAGAAAGGCCCAGAGCTCAGCCAAGCCCAGGATTTAGTAATTAGAGTGTAACTTAGACTGTGAGTCTGTGACATAGCGTTGAGCGCTGGGAATGTGAGGTCTGTGCATGCAGGTCCCTGGGCACTGCTGAAAGCTCCAGGGCTGGCATCGCAGAGCTGTGGAGAATTCAGGGACTTGAAGGGGGCTGGAGCCTGGAGCTTACTACAGAAAGAGCGTGGACTGGGCTTCCACTCTCCTGCCACTGCAGCCCCGTGGTGGTGGTGGACCCCAGGCCCAGGGAATCCAGGTGCTGCTTCTGGCTGGGCGCCATTAGGCAGGTGACTTCCCCTCTTTGTGCCTCAGTTTCCCATTGGTGGAAGCCTCTCTGGCAGAGCTGAAGGGTGCTATGGACAGCCTGGAGAACCGTGGACTGGCTGCCTGGGCAGGCTGGCTGTCCCCACACCTCTGCGTGGCCCGTCCCTCAGCTCACCCACTGTCCCTTGCCATCCCAACCTGCAGTGCCCCCCCGAATCACTCTGGCACCCAGCCTGCCAGGCCCAGTGCTGCTCGGCGCCCCTGTCCAGCTGAGCTGCGATGCCTCTGGCGTCCCCAGCCCCAGGCTGATGTGGCTGAAGGATGGAAACCCTGTGTCACCGGCAGGGACCCCTGGCCTCCAGGTCAGCAGGGCTGGATGACCCCAGGAGGGTGAGCTGGGGCTGGGAACTCAGAAGGAGGGGGATCCCAAGCTGCCCTGACCAAAGGGGACAAAGCCTGTGTCATCCAAAGTGTCCAGATGGCCACCTTCAGACAGGTACAAAGGAGTGGGTGCCACCGTTTTCACTGGACAGAGCACTGAGTGCATCCATGGGAGTCCACAGCGTCCTATGATGAATATAAAAATTATCCACCAGACGTTTTACATTGTTCTTTCCACACTAACTCTGAACTGTGCGGTGTATTTCACGCAGTGTGACTGAACTACAGGACACGGCGAATGTTTGCATTTTAAACATTCATTACAGCAAACGGCACAGCTGTGAATGCCCCTCCAAAGCCTCCCCCTTGCTTTGAACACACTGGTCCCGTTGCCCTTGGACTTCTGCAGCAGCTCTGGAGAGCTCTTTCATGAGGGTCTTTACAAGGTGTGATTAAAGATATAGGGAGGGGCCAGGGACTTAGCTCAGCGCACAGCACCTGCCTGGCAAGCGTGAGATCGTGAGTTCGATTCCTGGCCCTGGTACCAGTCAATCAGTAGGTACAACAAGACAGTGAACACTGTTGTCGGGTACTGTCCGACAGGAAGGCAGCTCGTGGAAACACAGCGCTCCGTTCTGGGTCACCTTATTCACCGGCTCTGACACCGAGTAGCTCTGGCTCTTCCCGAAACTCACAATGACCATGAAAATTCATTTTTGCATCGAGTCAGTCGACTGACTGACTAAAGACCCTCAGGAAAGAGGATTCCAGAGCCGCTGCAGAGAGCGGCCGGGACTGTGGTTTGCATAAGTGAAGTGAGCGGGAAGACTCTGTGGGGCCGCACGGTACTGTGTCTTTTTCTGTGATGCTTTTTAAAATTGAAGTGTTAACCGTGCTTTGTGATGACATCTTGCACCCTTGCAACCCATCTCGGTTTGGACTGGTCACCTCGAAGGCTGCTTGACTGTCTGTGGCCAGAGTGGCTCTAGAGGCAGATGTCGGGAGGATAGTGGGCCTGTGCTGACCCTGGGCAGCCCCTGGCTGCCCTGCCCAGTGGGGGTCCCTGAGGGGCTAGACAAATCGCTCTGTGTGCCTGGCAGCAGGGCCAGCTGGTGAGGACAGGGCGCTGTCCCTGTGGAGGGAAGGCACAGGTGACCTCCTGATAAGGGCCTCACTCTAGGGACACAGGTCTTCCCTGGGGGCCGGGTGCTCGCCTTGGCCAGCGCACGGACCTCCAACTCGGGCAGCTACTCCTGCGTGGCTGTGAGTGCTGTGGGCGAGGACCGCCTGGACGTCATTCTGCAAGTCCATGGTGAGTGTCCAGCAGTGGACCTGTGGTCCAGGATGGCAGCTCTGGGGTAGGACGATGTGGGCAGGGGGAGGTGAGTGTCCCCAGCCCCGTCCGAAGGTGTGACAGTGGCTGGATGGATGACATGCCTGCCCAACCCTGTGGCTACCATCAGGCAGGCTCAGTTGGACCCCGGGACATGTCTTGCAGTGTGACATCCCATGGGGGCAGCTGTCCAGCCAGCAGCTCCATGTTCAGGAGGCCAGAGGAGCAGGAAGTACAGGAGAGGCAGCAGGAAGGGCCAGGAGAGCCTGGTCTTCTTGTCACGTGGGGGTGACGGTCCCTTCCAGTAGGGCAGTATGAGGGGGTGACTAGCAACCCTGGCCCTGTGTCTTGTGCATTTGGGGTTCGTTCTTGCCTCTGGGGCCTGGAGCCAGTCACTCTGCTCCTTGGGGCTCCCCGTCCTCAGTTGTGAAATGTGGGAGGGGAGCCCCCTTGAAGGGCGTCGAGGAGCACAGGATGACGGGGCGCTTGCCTTCCACTTTCCTCTTGTGGGGCTCATGGGGACCACAGGGGCATGGTGAGGGCTGTGGAAGAGTAGGCCCTCGTGGTGATGCACACCTGTTATCCCAGCACTCGGGAGGCTGAGGCAGGAGGGTCATTGTGACTTTGAGACCAGCCTGGGCTACAAAGTGAGCTCAAGGCCAGCCTGGACTGCATAGCAAGACCCTGCCTCAAAAAGACAAAAAAAAAAAAAAGGAGGCCCCTGTGGGGACATCCTGGGGGCTCTGGGCAGCCCCCTGCCCTCTAGAATGAAGCAGATTCGGGACCAGGTGGCAGGCAGGGCAGGACGCTGGGTGGCCCATCCCAGCAGTGAGTCCCGTCCCCCCACCGCGTCCACCTGGGTTGCTGGGAGTGGCCAGCCCCACTCCAGTGGTGGCCCACCCTGCCAGTCCCACCGCGCACCTGAGGGTTGCCTGGGTGCCCTCCCCAGTGCCCCCCAGCATCCTTGGGGAAGAGCTGACCGTCTCTGTCGTGACCCTGGAGTGCCACAGCCAGGCCATGCCCCCTCCAGAGCTGAGCTGGCGGAAGGACTCGAGGCCCCTGCGGCTGCGACCCGGCATCCGTCTCTCCCAGGACAAGGCCCTGCTGGAGGTGAGCAGCTGCCCAGCCCCAGGGCCGAACCCCTGGGGCTTCGGCCTGCCCCCCCCCCCCCCCCCCGCCCTCTGCACCTGGAGATAGGATCAGGTGACTCTGACACCTGGCTTCCTCCCCGGTGCGCCACCCCCTTAGCAGGCCTGGGATGGACCTGGGGTAAAAGGGGGTTGCTCTGTACACCTGGGGCTCAGCGAGGTCACACGACACAGCCGAGCACACAGGGACTTCACGGCGTCCCCCGCTCACGGGCATCTCTGCCGGGCAGGTGTCCAGGGCGGAGGTGGGGGACGCTGGCCGCTACACCTGTGAGGCTCTGAAGCGCGCCGGCCGCTCGGAGAAGCACTTCGACATGAACCTGTGGGGTGAGGGTCTCCCACCCGCTCTGTGGCGGGGCCAGGCCCGGGGGGGGGAGCACTGCCCGGCTGCCCCTGCCCGTCCAGCCTCTGCTCATCCCTCTCTGCTCTGCCTCAGTGCCTCCGACTTTCCCCTCGCGGGAGCCCCGCCCCCTGGCCGTGACCGAGGGGCAGCCGGCCAGGCTGTCCTGCGAGTGCCGCAGAGTCCCTTTCCCCAGGGTCACCTGGAGCAAGGACTGTAGGATGGGGGTGGGTCCCTTCCACCAGGCAGCCTGCCCCAACCCCCGCCCGGGCTGGGACATGGCGCCCCGTGTGGCCCCTCTGTGGGTCACTGAGGCCACCGCCTTGGTCACTGCTGAACTCCGGGTCCAGTACTGGGTGCAACAGGGGCTCAGGCAACCCTGGAATTCCTTTCACCCACGTTTACCGGCAGCCTGTCTGTGCCAGGCCCTGTTTTAGGTCCTAGGAACACAGCAGGGGACAGAACGGACCTGTCCCCTCCTGTCATGTGATAAAAAGTGAGCAAGAACTTGGTAGCTTAGGTGGTGAGAGCTGTGGTGACAGAGAAAGGCAGGGAGGGGAGGAATGTGCAGGATGGGGATGGGGTGCTCAGTCCAGGGGCCGGGGTATTAGGCCAAGCAGACTTGAAGAAGGGAAGACAGGAGGCTGAGAATATTGCAGAGAAAGTCATTCTGGTAGTGGTAGTGGAGGTGCAAAGGTCCTGGGGCAGGAACGAGCCACTCGTGCTTCTAGAACCACAGAGAGGCTGGGCGTAGGAGCAGAGCCAGCAAGTGGGGACAGAAGCAGGAGATGGTCATCATACAGTGGCACTAGGCCAGTGGTTGTCATAGGACATTGGTTTTTACCCTGCCAGTGAGCGGGTGCCGCAGGGCTCTGGACACAAGTGGCACAGGCTGATAAACACGGGCAGGGCCAGTGTGCTGGAGGCCGATCCCTGGGGGCAGGGCAGTGAGAGGCGACAGTGCTGGTCACCCAGATCCAGGGGCCACAAGGTGACAGGAGGTGCCCAAGAGCCTGGTGTGGAAGATGGTGCTGGTCGCACCTCAGGACAGGCGTGTGAGGGAACTGAAGGGAGG
Organism: Hydrochoerus hydrochaeris; assembly: GCA_004027455.1. Lineage (NCBI taxonomy): Eukaryota > Metazoa > Chordata > Mammalia > Rodentia > Hydrochaeridae > Hydrochoerus > Hydrochoerus hydrochaeris. The sequence continues at coordinate 7,003 of PVLA01017902.1, read as the reverse complement.
AGGAGGATCCTCAGGAGGGTGCAGCAGCTGTCACCAGGGTGGGGACCCGTGCCAGGAAGGGCGCCTTCCTGGAGGAGGTGGCCTGGTCCGCAGGCTCCTGTAGGAGGAGCAGGGCAGACGGCCGGGCAGACAAAGGGTCCCTCCCTCCATGCCCGGATGGGGCTTCTCTCTGGCTCCCACAGGTCAGCCGCTGCCTTGGGAGGCGCCCGGCCGGGAGCAGGTGTCCGTGGTGGGGCGACTGCTGTACCTGGGGCGGGCGCGGCCGGCACAGGAGGGGACGTACACGTGCGAGTGCAGCAACGTGGCGGGGACCAACAGCCAGGCCCAGCGGCTGGAGGTGCTCGGTGAGCGCGGCCCGGGGTGCGGGGCGGGGCCGGGCGAGGCGGAGAGGCCGGGGAGGCGGCGAGGCCCAGGCCCAGCGGCCTCCCTGACTCGTGTTCCCCGCCCAGCCCCCCCCCCAGATCGCCGGGCCCCGGGAGCCGCTGACGCGCGTGTCGGTGCTGCAGGGCGGGGAGGCCGCTCTGGACCGCAGCGCCACCGGGAGGCCGCCGCCGGCGGTGGCCTGGGAGCGCGACGGGCGGGCGCTGCAGAATCGGGGCCGCAGCCTGCGGGTGCAGCGGGCGCGGGCGGCCCACGCGGGACGGTACCGCTGCGTGGCCGAGAACTCGGCGGGTCGCGCGGAGCGGAGGTTCGAGCTGTCCGTGCTGGGTGAGGCTGGGCGGCTCCCCGGGCCTCCTCTGGGGGTGTCGCCCGCCTCCCGCCCCTGCGTCTGCACCCCAGGGGTGGGCGGGATGGGATCCTGCGGGCTCGGCTCGGGTGGGAGCTCAGCGCCCCCCTGCGACGAGGGGGGCTCGGTGCTGAGTGGGAAGGCTGGGTAGGACTTGGGGTCCCCCCACTCTGGGCTATCAGACCCCGCCCACTGGGGCGTGGCCTGGGCCGGGGTCCTGAGCGGCTCGCTCTCCCCAGTGCCCCCGGTGCTCCTGGGGTCCCCGGACCCTGTGACCAACATCACAGCTGCCTTGCACGACCCCTTGACGCTGCTCTGTGAAGCCACAGGGGTCCTGCCCCCCGAAGTGCGCTGGTTCCGGGAGGAGGAGCCCATCCAGCCCCGGGAGGGAGGACACTTACCTGTTGGCGGGGACGCTTCATGCTGGCCAGGCTGTGTCCCTGTCCCGGGGATCAGGTCTGACTCCCTCTGTGCCTGACACGACTGTGACCTCTGACCCCGAGCCCCAAAACACCGGTCAGGGGAGCTGCTCCCTGCGGTGAGGAGATGTACATCAGGTCCAGCTCCGCTCCCCCGCTGCTGACCCACCCGCACCGTGAGCATTTTCAGGGCAAAGGGTCTGATGAGTCCTGCTGCCAGAGCCGCACAGTGCAGGAAGCGCCAGTCCCAGTGCCTTCTGGGCTCATTCATCCTTCCCGGGAGCTTGATCCGCAATGGTTCCCTCTGGTTAACAGATGGGGAAACTGAGGCCCACACCCTCCCTCCCAGGTGGCTGGATGCTGAAGGTGAGCCAGGCTCAGGAGCAGGACCGGGGTCGGTACTCTGTGCCTGGCCAGCAACGAGGGAGGCCGGGGAGGGAGGCACAGAGGAACTTCAGCGTGGAGGTCCTGGGTAGGGGGCAGCCCTGCTCCGTGGGGGCCCAGGAGCCTTTGCTTTCTGCCCAGGAGCTTCCAGGCCCAGGCAGGAGAGGGGAGCAGTCAAGCCTCGCTACCTTGGCTTTACCCAAAATCTCTGCCCTGAGGCCACTGTGGAACTTTCCAGGAGCAGCGGACCCACACACAGAAGAAGGGGGGACTCTTTGCAAGGACTTGTCCGAGTGGCTCTGAGATTCCCTCAGCCAGCAGGAAATGTCCACTAAACCCACTGCCCTGTGGTAGCAGGTGCCAGGGCACGGGGAAACTGAGGCCCAGGGCACTGAAGAGGCACCTGGGGCTCTCGGCTTCCTGCTCTGCGGTTGTGCACCTGAGCGGCCGGTCCTGGTTGGTAGTGAGCGCCTCCCTGCTTCTCCTAGTTCCCCCCACTATAGAAGGCCAGGACCTGGAGGAGGTGACCAGGGTGCCCGAGGGACAGACCACCCAGCTGACCTGCAATGCCACAGGTAAGGGCCACACAGCTCCCCGAGCGCCTTGGGGCATCCGTTGCAGGCTTCCCCTCCCCTCCCCCCCTGCTGACCACACAGCAAAGCCTCCAGTGCCTACACCCAGGTCCTTGGCCAGCGCCTGATGCCAGGGCTTCGTGCCCAGCACTGGCTAATGGGATGTGGCCTGATGACAGCTGAGATCCTGGAGGAACCAGCTCCTGGTCTTCAGCAGAGCAGGCTGCCATCAATGCTTGTGGGGTGGAGGGTGGGTAGATGGATGGACGGATGACGGGTGGACAGATGACAGACGGTGAGGCATGGACAGGTAGACAGATGGTTCGCCGGACAGGCAAATAGACAGGTGAGCGAGCAGGGCGGGGTGGATGGACGGATGGTGAACAGGGAGATAGATACACAGACAGTCAGATAATCGGCACCAAAGATGGACAGGCCAGTGAGGGGGAGGCAGAGGGATGCATGCTTGATGACTGGCTGATAGATGGGTGAAGGGACAGATGGATAAGTGGACAGACAGTTGAATGAATGGATGAATAGGCAGGACAGTGTGGAGGACAAAGGGGAGGGAGCCGGACGGCTAGATGGATGATTGATTGATTGATTGACTGGATAGATGGATGGCCAGGTGAGTGACCAGGAAGATGGCTGGCTGGCTGGCTGGTAGGTGGACAGAAGCACAGATGCGTGAGTGGATGAGAGGACAGAGGGAGGAACTTGCTGCTCCGTCTGTCTGTCTGTCTGTCTGGACCAAGCCATCTCCAGCCCCCAGCAAGGAAAAGGCAGGCAAAGCCCAGGGCAGGGGCCCTGCTGTGCCCCCTAGGCCTCTGCCTGAGCTGGCATCTCCACGTCCCCTTCCCGGCTGTGAGCAGCCCCTGACCTCCGGTCTCTGCCTCAGGCCACCCACAGCCCAGCATCACCTGGTTCAGAGGTGGCCGGCCCCTGGCTGGCAGAGATGCCCACCACATCTCCGGAGATGGAGCCCACCTGTGGGTCCCCCGGGCCAACCTGTCCCATGCCGGCCACTACTCCTGCATCACCAGCAATGCCATGGGGGAGAAGACCAAGCACTTCCCGCTCAGCGTGCTGGGTGAGCCGAGAATGCCCGGCCGCCCCGGGGCTGGCGGGACTGACCGCTCCTTAGTGATAACATGGGCGGCTGTGCTCGCTCCACAGTTAGAGCTTCATGAGGAGCCCGGGAGGTGTCAACGGGTGCCAAGGCCTAGAGCGGTGAGGTGGTCCACACCCAGGGCATCCATCCCCAAGGGCAATGCGCCACATGCCACATGCTGTGTGCAGGAGAACCAGAGAACAGCCCCAGCGGGGCGGCACAGGCTGGCTCGGTGACAGCTGCTTCTAAAAATGCTGGGTGTCACAGGCAGAGTCCCAGGCTGGAGCTGCCAGAGGAAACTGCCAGACCAATCCAAGCAGGGCTTTGCCGCCCGCAGCAAACAAGCCCCCCAGCCCAGGGAGGGGTGCAAACCAGAGGAGGACTGCGTCGGGTCGGTAGATGTGCTAGGTGCTGAGGAGCTGTTAGGGAAACTGAGGTTAGGTTACCATCTTCCCCTTGTTCCCTGGTCACAGTGGCAGGGCTGGGTCCCAGGTGGGCAGCCCTGAATTCAAGTCCGGGTGCACCATCAGTGTTAGGCATGCAGTGACAGCTCGGGGCTTAGCAGCTGGGTTCTGAGCTGTCTCGGCCCTCGGTCGGGGCTGGGGATCTGTGCCTAGAGTGCCCTCCTGCCCGCCACAGTGCTGCCCACTATCCTGGGGGCAACCGAGGACGGTGCTGGCGAGGAGGTGACCATGACCATCAACAACCCCATCTCTCTGCTCTGCGAGGCACTGGCCTTTCCTACCCCCAGCATCACCTGGATGAAGGACGGGGTCCCTTTCGAGGCTTCCAGGAACATCCAGCTGCTCCCAGGTGACGGCCTCTGGAGCACGGGTGACACAGGTGACCCGCATCAGGCTGGCTCCGCCGGAGCTCATGGCAGCTGTGGCGCTGACCCCTGAGCAGGCACCCGCGGGCCGCAGATCCTGAATGCTCAGGAAGCCGCGGAACAGTACACCTGTGTGGTCACCAACGGGCTGAGGGAGGCCACCAAGAACTACCATGTGGAAGTTCCCAGTGAGTCGGGCACACGGCACGGGCCCCATGGGACGCCGCAGGGCGCCTTCCGGGTTCCTCTGATGCCGCTGGCGGCTGCAGATGCTCCGTCATTCGACACTGCAGCCCCGAGGCTGCCAAGAGCTGTGACGGTGTTAGTACTGGGCCCTCTAGATCCCAGCTCCCCCAGGCCTGGCTTCCTTCTGCAGCCAGAGGGTCCTCAGCTGGAGATCTGGACCCCAGGAATGGCCTCCAGAGATCACCCCAGGACCCCTGTTCCTCCAGCCTCGGGAGCCAGCCCCCATTTCTGGGGCTGTCTGCAGGATCTGGGGACCCCTCAGACCCTCCGTGTTCTTTTTTTCAGTCCCCCCTTCCATCTCCAAAGATGACCCTTTGGGGACCTGGGGGTGAAGGAGGTGAAGACCAAGGTCAACAGGACCCTGAGCCTGGAGTGCGAGTGCTGGGGCTCCCCCCGCCCACCATCAGCTGGTACAAGGACGGACAGGTGCGCTCAGGGGACCCGGCGGGCACCTCAGCCTCTCCTCTCGGGGTCTGCCCAAAACCTTCCAGAAGAGGCAGGACCTCTGCCCACAGCTGGCCTGGGCCCCACCCGGCCTTGACTGTTTTTATGTGTTTATTTTAACTTGATTGTAAAAATTTATTTTGCAGTGTCTTTATGCTGAGTTGTATCCCTGGCCCCCTTTTTATTTTTAAATTTATTTTGTTGTGAAACAGTTTCTCATTAAGTGGCTGAATTTCCCAGGCTGGGCTTGAAGTTAAGGTCCTCCTGCCTCAGCCTCCCAGACAGCTGAGATTATAGGCCTGCACCACTGTGCCCCGAACAGCCTTATTTTTTAATCCACCTTTTTACAGGGGACAGTTCTGCATGTTGGTGCTGTCATGTCCAGCCTTTAGGCTGCAGGGATTTGCTTTGACAAAATCAAGTTGTTCCAGTGACTTTACACTGTGCTTTTGTTCTGTTTTTGTTTTGGCCCCGGGGATCGAACTCACGAACTTGTGCTTGCCAGGTGCGCACTGTGCCGCTGAGCTGCATCCCCGGCTGTTATACTGGATTTTTAAAAATGTGTTAAAATGGGAGTGCAAATCTGGGTGCTTCCCCCTTCCTCTCCCCCTGTCCCCCAGCCCGTGACCCCTGGTCAGCGCCTGCGTATCACGGGTGAGGGCCGCCTGCTCCAGATCCAGCCCACCCAGGTCTTGGACTCGGGGCGGTACCTGTGTGTGGCCACCCGCGTGGCCGGTGAAGATGACCAGGACTTCACGGTGCTCATCCAGGGTGCGTGTCCCCAGGGCGGCCGGCAGGGGGCGCAGAGAGCCGAGCCTCGGCCCAAGCAGGCATTTCCCGCGCTCAACAGGGCGGGGTAGACCGGGCCATGGACAGGGCTGTCCCTTGTCCCTCACCCCCAGGTCACAGGATTAAGCCCGGAATGGGCCCTCTAACCCCCGCTGGCAGGCGCTGCTGGCTTTCTCGGGAAACCCGGGAGGGGGGTGGAGGCGCCTGCCCCATGTGCTGGGGGTGCCTGGGGGTCTCTGGTCTCCCCTGCAACCTGGCTAGTGTGGACGTCTTCCCCAAAAGAGGCGAAGGAAGAGGGCAGGGGGACAGGAGGTGGGCGCCCGTGGCCAAGCCAGGTTTTGCTGCTTGGCAGGAAGGCCACCCTTTCCGTCTCGGGGGCCCCCGGGTCGGGCCCTCTGTCCCGGCTCTGTCGTTCACGCACGGGCTGCAGGACCTAAGGCTCTCACTGTAGCAGGTGATCAAAGCAGGTGGCCTTGGGGCCCCTTCCAGCTCTAGCAGCTGCCCTGACCTCTGATAAGCCACGTGTCCTTGGCTTCCGGCCCTGACCCATTTCTCTGCCTTCCACGGAGGCTTTGGCACCTCTCAGGAATTTATCCCGTAGGAAAGGTATCCTGGCCCCGGCGTGTAGTAGCTGCTCAATAAGCCCAGGGCGTGGATGTAACAAATCCTTGACCGGAAGGAGCGGCTCGCACGCGCCGGCTGGCGTCTGCGGGGGCAGAGGCTCGTGCCCTGGCTGCGTCTCCTCACAGCGCTGTCACCCTGCCCAGTGCCCCCCATGTTCCAGAGGGTGGGCGATCCCAGCGCTGCCTCTGAGACCCTGTCCCGGCAGGAGGAGGCCCGCGGTGAGGTGACGTGATACCGAGAGGTGGTGGAGGACAACCCGGCCTACCTGTACTGCGCCACCAACCACCCACCGTCCCACCGCCGTCCCACCGCCTGAGCTCACCCGGTACGGGGAGGGGCAGCCCCTGCCGGCCTCTGCCGACCACAGCGGGACCTCCGTGCTGCAAGGGAGGCCTGGGCCGAGTGCTGCCTGCTGTGCTCCCTGAGGACCAGGCGCCGGCTGGCTGGTGCTGGCGGTACCGAATCTCGGGGCGGTCCGTGTGGTCCACGTGGTCTCCCTCCGGCTTAGTATTTGCATGGCGTCCTGCCAGGGTGGGACCACAGCAGCGCCAGCTGTTCCCACCCCCGATAAGAAGAGTCGCACCGAGCTTGGTGCTTTGGTCCCTGCAAAAGAAAGAGATGACTCCCCGTTGGCTGCTGTTAGCAGTTCCGGAAAGGACCTTGTCCCCTGCCCGTGACCTTTGACCTACTCCCAGGAGGCTCAGCCAGGGGCAGATCCTGACCCTGACCATAGGCCCAACTCAGCTGTCAACCAAAGCCAGACCTTGGCCACTCGTCCCACCCTCCATCGGGCCATTGGCATTGACCTTTCACCCCATCACCAACCCCTGACCCTGGCCATGCCGCTCAAATCCTGGC